>JAQFYE010004520.1:0-13262 GCA_034694305.1 Protaphorura glebata
GTAAGAAAATAAACAATTTTCTAACGATTTCTACGGCGGAGATAAATCCCAAAACCTCGACCGGAGGTTAAGCGGTAAGGCAAATTCGCTTGTCAGTACTTTATTGTCCGAATTTCTGGGGACTAATTGCTTGGTAGTACCTTATTACTCAATTAGATCTCCCTTTCCCGTGAGTATAAATTCACAGCTAGTGAACTCACACACTCCTATTCAGGCCCGGACTGGCCATTGTGGCGAAGCGGCGTTTGCCGCGTGCGCCCAGAGAAATTTAACATTAGGGGCATGGAGGTATAGCGTCCTCCGCCCCATGCTACTAATGTTGGCGCCGCCAGCGCCCCTAGGTCGCCAGTCCGGCCCTGCTCCTATTCCCACAACCCCGAGCAACCTTCCAACTAATTGCCCCAACCAACTAACAAATTTTGGTCTCAACAATTTTTAATTCCTCGAACTTGACCTCATAGGTCAGATTTCATTCCATTTTCCTTACCGGCAGGTTAGTAGGTAGAGGGTTCTGTTCAAGGGGTCCCAGCCCAAGTGCTGACCCTGAACTGGGTGGTGCTAACTTGAACATAGGTAGAATCTAGATTGTTGAAGACCTATAACGTTTTGTACTTTCCACCAAGTACTCATTCACGAAGCCGAGAAATTTCGGAATTCTTAAGGGTGCACGCCCTGGACCTTAAGTTCACACTGACCGTACAAACGAATATTTCGTTTTAAAATTTGAGAAATTATTTTTTTGAAGAAAATGAAGCACTATAACCCCCGGATTCCTTTCACGAAGCTTCAGTGAAAATTTTAAAAGAATCCATTTGAGGATGTCTTAGATAAATCGACCCGTGTCGATAAGTCTCGATTTACTGCCCATGCTTATAACAAGGGGACTCTAATGAGACTTTTCGACACGGGTCGATTTATTTCCGACATCATCAAATGGATTCTTCTAAAATTTTCACTGATGCTTCGTGAAAGGAATCCGGGGGTTATAGCGCTTCGTTTTCTTCGAAAAAATAATTTCTCAAATTTTAAAACGAAATATTCGTTTGTACGGTCAGTGTGAATTTAAGGTCCTGAGCGTGCACCCGTAAAACATTTTACGTGAATGCAAGAAAATAAAAAAATTTCAAACAGTCTAAGAGTGACTAAATTCTGCTCGTGTAATGTTCGGGTCTCTGCGGTCGTGTCTTTTTTGTGTACCATTCCAGAGGATTTTGCCCGGTTCTTTCTGAATTCTACGGTCTACGAAGCAACACCACTGTCGCTCCAACCTCTCCTTCTATCACACACCACGAACAACACTAATCAAGACAAAAACTACTGAACAATTTAAAAATTGTACATCTTACAGTTCACTATAAATTTTGCAATCTGCACGTACTAACAAGTTGACGGGACGACGAGGACGCTAATTTAACGAGAGCCGCTGTGATTTCTGTTCGTGTGGTCATTTTTCCAATTTGCTGTTTGCTCACTGGCACTGGCTGACTCATTTTGTCAACGTTTCAACTGTGGAATTGTCTTCTTCATTGGCTTACTGGACACTGGACCTGGAAGAATAACTGAATATTGACGTGATTGCTCTACCTGCCTGCCTGCTGGATAAAAATATTGAACAAGCGAGGGTAAAAGTTAAAATTAAAAACAATAATAATAAATTATTGAAGAAGAAAAGAGATGGTCATGGTCACTGCCAAGTGAGTCACCGCGTGGATGTTGAGAGTACTGGAGGTGGAGAAGCGGGGGTGCCAATTCGGAGGTGTCAATAATACAGACTTGGGTCAGTTACATTGAAAATGTAATTAATTACAAATTACACCCTCACTTTTTAAACTAATCGAATTACAATTAAAAATTACACGGAAAATTTTGAAGCAATTAATTACAAATCACACGCAAGATTGCGAAAGTATTTAATTACAATACGTAATTGTAATTGGATTTTCAATTACAATTTCAAATACATCTTTTCTTCTGTTTTTCAGCACTAAAAACGCATTTTCTCTTTCACTATCCGAAATTTCATTCAATCTTTACTGGTCAACAAATGTAATTGAGAAAAAGGTAATTTCAATTACAAATTACAATTACAGACATCTTCCAAGTAATTGAATTACAATTCCAAATTACGTGCAAAATTTGGGATGTAATTAATTACGACTACAATTACGTAATTGTAATTGTATTTTGTAATTGAAATTACAATTACCAATGTAATTGAGCCAGGGCTGGTAATCGAAATTATTTTTTCCGATTCCGATTCCGATTATTTTTTCGATTATTTTAGAATTTCGATTCCGATTATCAATTCCGATTCCGATTATTTTAGAATTTCGATTCCGATTCCGATTATTTTAGAATTTCGATTTCGATTCTCGATTCCGATTCCGATTATTTTAGAATTTCGATTCCGATTCTAATTCGGATTCCGATTATCATAAAAATTTCGATTATTTTTCGATTCCGATTCTAATTCCGATTCCGATTACCATACCTGGCCTTCAAAAACGTGTGACTTGCACTAATTGTAAACGCAAAAGCAAAATATCCCCACCCTTTTGCCAATTGGACAACTTTTACTACAAATTTTTACTATTAGAATCGGAATCGCAAAAACACAAAGAAATACGAATTTCGATTCCGATTCCGATTATTTTAGAATTTCGATTCCGATTCTAATTCCGATTCCGATTATCGTAAAAATTTCGATTATTTTCCGATTAGGATTACCAGCCCTGTAATTGACCCAAGTCTGCAATAATAGTGTCTCAACTCGGATAATAATAGTAATAATAGTCTCTCAAATAACTCGGCTGGAGATGGGACATTGGGCGGGGACCTCAATTCAAGGTCCAAGACAACAATTTGTTGGGCAATATATTATTCTGCTGTGCAAGATATTATTTTGCCTTGCAAGATATTATTTTGCTATGTAATATATGCTGTGCAAGCCATTGTTTTGCTTGGCAAGATATTATTTTGCTGTGGTTTCGAACTAATCATCCGTAGAATCCCTCTATTCTGCTGGGCGATAAAATCTTAAAATCACACCCAAAACAAAGAACTTTATTTGTGCACGGAAATATTGTTCAAACCACATACCCCACGCAGGGGATGTTCAACGGATTAACAAAATTGGGTGCCGGATCAAGTCCTCTTCCGCCTAACTCTTATTAGTTATAATCGTAATCGTAATTGCTAATGTGATGTGAGACAAAATTGGTAAACCAGGAATTCGAGTTTTTTTTAAATCTAATTGTACTCGACGGACGACCGATTGCTCCAAAAATTAAATATTAATTTAAAGTTAGGTTCTATTTCCTCGTTCATCAAGCTCGAGGGAGCCAATTTAGTTTGGCCAGTAGAGGAAAAGATAAGGCTAGCGGAATACGGGAAGAATCGGCTTGGTTCAAACTAAGTATAATCTTGGTTCGAATTTCGAATCGGAACTGAGATACTGAGATTAAACTGGTTTTTTTCATAGGACACCGAAATCGACAATCACTGAATTCGTGTGTGGTTTTATTGTTTTAATTCTGAAATAGAAGCATAGAACTAACTGCTTGCTTTAGACAGCGTCAGTGTTTAGTTGTCAAATAGTAAGATTAGGTTCCTTTGGTTCAGACTTTTTCTACTGCGCAGCCAGGATTCTGGGCGCGTAAAAATTAGAAATTTTAAATTTTGTAATAACGTTTTATTTAGTTGTGATAGTTACACAATGTCTTAGAGTCACTGCATCTTCAGTTTTTTCAAATAATGTTTTTCACACTGAAAATAAACTGATTAACTTTATACTAATTTTTTACCACACAAAATCCTATTACAAAAAACAGCTCTTAAAATGTGTGACTCAGTGTGAGTGTACAGATTCAAATTATTTAGAAATTTCTGCGCGCAGTTTCTTTCGTCACATGACAGAAAAAGTCCGAGTCTATAGAATGTTTCAATGTTGACTTTAAAAACCAAACAAACAAACAATGAAGTCAGCCTTGTAGCTGTTCATATTAGCATATCTGTCCAGCTGGTGGGGCGTATTAGCACACCGACTCTCGTTTTGGACATTTCTAGTTTGTTGGAGAAATGGGGTTGCCATGGCGATCAGTCGTTTCATAGACTTTATAAAACCAGGAAGCATAGCGCCAGGACAATCAGATTTACAATTTGAATTTCCACTAAGGGCTCGGCATAATAAAACATTGTGCGAAACGTACCTTGTGTCTGCATAATTATTCAGTACAACCTCAAATCCAAATGTGTAGTTAAACGTTCATTCCTAATTGGACCAACAATGTGCAAGACGATGGAATTTATAGTTGAATATGGCACAAGTAGCATGAATTCAAGTTCCACCTCACCAACCGACATTATATTGCAGTGAACTTTTAAAACCGGCTGAAATGAAAAAGGTTGATTTGGATATGGAGAGCCAGTGAGTGAGTCAGGATTTTTTCGAGCACATGGACACTTAGATTCTGTCAATTGTTCAATAACCAAACCATTCACATGCATTGACAAGTCCTAATTTCCTATCAAATCGATGGAACTCCAATTTTTTCTTGTAGAGATTTGTGGATGAGCGGAAGAATTTGCTAAGGACGCATCTGAAATTCGGACGATTCAAATCGGTGAGGGAAATGTTTGCAAGGGTTTGCCAAATTTATTTGATTTTCCCAAGACTTTTCTCCTCGCATGAACTTTAAAATAGAGTTTGAAGTTAACCTGATCGTCATTTTGGCAAACGACTTTTTTAAATCGGAGAACTTTCCGATAAAACTGACAACATTACTGACGATTTAGTTTATGTGGGCTATTCTCAGCGTCATTTCGTTGTGATTTGTTAATTATGACCAAAAATTCGCCCGTGTTTAAAATAGTCATATATTGTTGAAATAGTCTGCCATATTCAAAAAATCTGCTACTTTAAATTCACATTTATATTATTGATCATTTCACTTTTTAATCCTACTTACATTTGTCTTTTTCTTAAATTTCAGGATATTTCTCAAAGTATGGACATTGGTTCCTGCATTGTGGCGTATTTTTTCGTAGTACTCACCGCGTTCTACTGTTTGAACCATCAAAGCATCAACTTCGTAAGCATAATTTATATATTGTGTTTGTTTGTTTATTTATGTGTCAGTTAAATATTTAATTTTTTTTATTATGGCCAAGAATAATAGAACAATAATAAACAGTCGAGTCTGGATAGAGCGCCCGTGGTATTGGAGAGTGGTTCAGAGGGGTTGGAGTGTTGTTGGAACGGTGTGGAGAGTGGATGTGAGGGTATGGAGAGTGGTTTAGGGGGTTTTGAGAGTTGCTGGGAAGGTCTGTAGGATGGTTGAGAGTTGAGACTGTGAAAAGGGGTTGAGAGAGTGTATAAGGTGGCTAAGAGTGTCTTTAGCGTTAGCATCTCTTTACCATTAGAGGGCGACATCTCTCCCACGTTACATATATTATCGCGTCATACTGGAAGAATGTGTACGATAGAACGCTTCCACTATAGTGACTGGAAGTCGTCCTATCTCTTTAACATTAGGGGAGATTATCTCTCCAACGTTACCTATATTGTCACATGCTAGAAGCATGTGCACGATTGAACGCTTCCTGGTCAATGATTGGAAGTCTCTTTAACATTAGGGGGCGATGTCTTTTTAACGTTACCATCTGTTTAACATTAGGGGGCGATATCTCCCTCACGTTACCATCTCTTCAACATTAGGTGGCGATATCTCTATAACGTTACAGATCATATCACAATATTGTGGAAGCATGTAAAATTCCAAAAGTGCTTAAGCTACATTGCGATGAAATAGTTCAATATGACTTCTTAGTCAGGACCCTCTTGAATTCCTTATGATATCAATACGATTGGAGCAAAAAATTACGCTAAGACGCTCTCTATTAAGTGTATCTGTGAATCTGTGACATTTGTTTAAGCTGTTATGAGTAAATTGTAATCGTGCAATAAAAGAGGTATATAAATTAAAGCAGTTTTGAAGTGAAGTTGCTCTCATACAGTTGAGATAGTAAGGAGGTGAGGTGAGAAGCATTGCACCAGACGGACAGACAGCACAATTTTTGTAAGCACTTTGCAAGACTGCGTCCCACGGGCTAATAATAATAACTCGTCACAGGTCTTAGATTTATAATCTAAGGAATAACATAATACAGAGAATGATGAAACTTCAATGTACACTTAATTAAAACTAGATGAAGGTTTCCTATCAACGAAGAAAATCATTTGATTCAAGTGATTGGGAGGGACACAGTCAATATGCCACACCTTGAAGTCGTCAATTCCATCCGCCATGCGGGCACTGTAAAGAAAGAGGTTTTGCTTCGAGTCCGGCAGAACTTTACAAAACAGAAGACTATGAAGAACCGCCATTTCAGCATGCTCCGGCGTGCCATCCCTTCTTCCTAATTACCAATTAACAGGAGAACATCATATATACAGAGCCAGCCTAGCCTGCTTCATCCATGTTACGCTTAGCAGAGGCAACTGTGTCTGACTCAATTTCAATCTTCAAGAATCGTTACAAATACATTTTGCCTTATAACAAGGCTCGTGTGATCCTTCAAAATTCACCGACCGGAAACTACATGAATGCAAACTATGTTACCATAGAAATCCCTGGACCTGGTATTGTGATGTGAACAGATGCCTGCCAAGGTCCCCTATATAGATGCTCCACTTGTGCAGATTTCTGGATTGCGTTCTGGGAAACCCAGTCTCCTCCGATTGTCATGCACACACCGATTTGTGAGTGTGGACAAATCAAATGTCATTCGTATTGGTCCACGCATCTCAATTCAAGTTTGCCATAACATCACAGTTGCGACGATGGAAGATAAAATATTACCGCATTGGATTCAACGGGAATTTCAGTTGGAGCACATGGAGACTTAAGAGGAAAGAGTCGTCGTACAATTAGAATTTCAGTCTTGGCCAGATCATCAAGTCCCGGATGATGCTGTTTCTTTCATTAGATTGGGGCAATCGGGACGGTGGACCCGACGTTTATCCACTGCTTGGCTGGGATTGGACAAACGGGTATTCTGAAGTTCTGATCGTGATGAAGACTGTGGATGTCTCGTTGAAGGGAATCAACCGGTCTATCCTTTGGATATCGTGTCTCAAATGAGACTTCGACGTCCCTTAATGATCCAAACCCCTAGTCAAGACCCTTTCGTTTGCATCTCTGTCCTACGAGTTTATCAACAAGGAATTATTTGTCCTCTCCCTGAGTTCGGAACTTCTCCGCCACTCAAGTCCATCGGCGCTAATCCTCTTTTGGCCTGGATACGAAAGTGAAATGCGACAAAGGGAGCTGTTTCTTTTTAAGCATTTATTAGCTCGTGGACGCCAGTCCTGTAAAGGGCTTATAAGATTGTCCTGTCCGTCTCCGTAACGTGCTCCTCTCGTCTGACACGTACTTGCATTCATAACCACTGTTTTACACCAACAGAACACACTCGGACGCAATCAGAATACCATATATCTTAGAGCACTTGCATTGCACAGTTGATGACTGATCTTTGCAATGAGATAAGCAACAGGAAGCTACCTCAACTCTTCTGTTCGTAGGACAGCAGTGCTAGCGAAGCAGAATGGAGAAAAGAAAAATAACATTACCGTCAGAATGCCGTATTTCTGAGAGCAACTAAGCTTAATATACGTCTTAGGCTTGATTGAAACACGTAAAGGCGAGCAGACTTAACTAGAGATTAAAGTTGTTTCGAAGCATGCATCTCTCCAACATGGGAGTATACATTCCCCATCTCTCCGACATTACAACACCAGTATCCAATTCCAGTATGATGTGATAAGATACGGAACGTTAAAGAGATATGACGACTTCGGATCAGTTAAATGGATGCGTTCTATCGTAGACTAAACTCTCTCAACCAAACTCCATACCTTCTACCAGTCTCTACACCCTCAAAACAACTCGACACCATCTCAACCACTCCGTCAATACTTACCACGGGCTCTGTACCCAGTCTCGACTGTTTATTTAGTTAAATGAGAGTTGCTGTACCCAATTATGTCCGATTGACTTTTTAATGTAATTTGAAGTTAGTCCAATTGACGCAAAAACAGATTGAATGATGAATGTGTACTCTACTCTGTCTGGTTTTAACAAATGCCAAAAGAAACAAATAAGTATTGGCTGGTACTTTTTGATTGATTGATTGATTTATTTATTTATTTAACTGTCAGACTGATTTCACATACGTGTTCAATCGTATGTCGTATATCGTGTTAGAACGTTAAGTCATCGTCATTTATCATGTACCTTAACACTATCATAAACATTAAATGTATTTTTCATGTTTCGAAAGAATAAAACTAAAACGGTCCGTGAATGAAAAAGAAATTGCTAATTACTATTTTTTTCTGTTTTTATCTGTAGTTCTACCAAGACTCATCAGTGGTCCGACAAGCCTGGGTTAGAGTGTTCGGAGCTCCCGTTGCTCCCCCAGCCGTTCCAGTTAATCTGGAAAATGTACTGTTCTTTGTCGTAAGTCATCAACTTAGCCTAATAACTAGTTAGTTAGTTAGTTAATTTCTTTTATTACGGTCAAGAATTTCGGTTCGCGCTGTTGTCAACATTCGGACTTTTTCTTTCTTTCTCAACATCTCCTTTATTCCACATTTCGTTCAAAATACAAACATGTTAATTATTTTATCATGCAGAACAGGATACAGTAGAATCTCTCTTATGTGAGCTATTGCTCTACTGCGTAGGCATTACGTCTTTTTTTATTAATATGAGGTTAATTATGGTCGTTAATTTTGCAGACTAATTTTAAAAACGAAAAATTGCAAATGAATACACTTCAATTTATTCTAAACACATTGAACAGAAACAAGGTACACCTCTGTACGTTATGATCCTCCACTTTATGATCTTAATACATACACGTTGATTAAAAATTAAATTAGTTTACAAATAATTAATTCAGACGAATTATCCTGCAGTATGTAAATAGATTACCATTGTTCAATAAGTTTTCATGATCCTTGTCACATTCCAGCCGTCAACAACATTTCATGCGATATTTTTCATTAACTTAAACTTTAGCAACATCACGTTCAAATTCACAAATGTATTTGTTCATAATCGTGTAGATGGACCGGATACATAATATCCGGTCGGATTATAAAAACTGCTAGTGGGGTGTCATTTCGTAGCTTGTACCAAGGGTACACAAACTTTGAAAGGAGATACCAAGGAGTATAATAATAATAAAGGCCAATGTACTGTCTCTGTGTGTGCTCCGACGCCAACTGTGATTGGCATTAGAGCTGGGTGGGGAGGGGTGGTTTGGTTGGGAAAGGAGGAGCCGTGGCATTGGTGACTCCGGTACGCCCCCGCCCGTTTCAAAATTCAAACTCACACAAATAAAAGAAACCTTTTCTAGAACAGCATTCGACAACCACATTCATATCGCTAATTTGATATCGTGTCGGCTCCTACTACTACGGGTATATTTCTCCCACGCTAGCGTGGTCGGGTTGCTAGTTCATATATAGTGGTCTTTGGTCTCTTAGGAGTGATCGATGATTGTTTACAAAAAAACAAACAATTAATTTTTTCGGATTGGGGCAAAATGTAATACTAAGTTCCATAAGGTTGGCAGTTTTGCCCCAATGTTAAATCCCCATGCTTATGCTGCGACAATGGAAAATTTGGGGTCGAATTTCAAAAATTACCCTAGTAACCTTATAGACAAGGTTTGGAAAAATCATGATTTTTATATAAAAATCAAAAAATCGGATTTTTTTTATATATGTCCGATTTTTATGATATATGTCCAGATTATTTGATTTATACCGGGCAGATAAAAATCCATTAAAATCCTGATATATATCCGATTTTTGTGATATATATCCGATTTTTTTGATATACAGGGTGTCCACGAAACATCTCCTCCTATTTGAAATTATATATATTTTAAACGAAATAAGCGATTCGCACTGGGGTTTCACCAAATTGAAGCCAAATGCCAAGAGGTATGATTGCAATTTAGTCCCTGGCATAAAATTGTAAGTTGCGATCTGGGGAAAATGAAAAGTACAAAACCAAAAGTTCTAACTTGGTGGAGATAGGACCAGATTTCATGCAAATTCATCGTTCGCCGCAGCAACCGTTATTGATTTCAACAAATTCGGGTCGATTTTTTAATTCGATCCGAATAATTTTAATCGTTAAGAGTTGCAATTTTATTTTGGAGAGATCAGATCGAGCACTCCGTATTGACCAAAGACCTCGGTGTAGCCTCCGTGGGAGATACTACTGTTCATTTCAATAGATTAGATCTCTCACAGATTCAGGGCTGCTGATGTGTTAAGGTTGCCGTGGGGTTTTGTGACGAAGGAATTCATGAATATTCCGAGATTGCATATGGATTTTGGAAAAGAGCGCGGAATTTATAACCAAACACTGCGATTATTTGACTAAACACTGCAATTTACAACTAAAAACGGCGTAAAAATAATCAAACATCGCCTTTTCAAGAAAAACGTTTCGAAAACGATACTGATCAAGAAAATTAAGTTAATGTTAGCTCTATAATTCGATCTAACCTAACAAGTAACAATCATAAGACAGGGCGGTTTATAAACTCTTTTCAAAGTTTGGAAGATGACCAAAAAGTTTACTTCATAACGTCAATAATTTCTTGGGAAATCGACGTCTAAGGAACAAATAGAGCACAGGGTGGTTCATAACCTCTATTATAATTAATATCGCGCAGAATATATAGAATTAGTTAAAAGTGAAGAATCTCCTTCATAAATCCACACGATGGGATAATTCGCACTACATTTTTGAACACCGAAATGACCCATTCGAGACAACATCTTCCACATCAATCAAAATATCCGAATTTGACACATTGCTCAATAAATTTAAAGTATCCACTTCAGTTCCAAGATAAACTTCTGTATTTGGCGGGTCCAAACACTTGTGCCTCTGCACGTGCAAATAATAAAATTGAACAATACATTAACAAATAAATTATTCTTCATTTTTAAAAATAAAAATGAATTATTTAAATTAAGCCCTAAGAGGAAAAATTCTGACTCTTCCGGTCTGCAGTCTACGAGCCACTGAATTCCGGAACAAACATTTCTCATGATTATTTGAATAGAATTATTATTTTCAACAATGATTGAACCTACACGTCCGTTGGACCGAACGACCTTGCAATGAATTGTTGCAATTTAATTTATGATAGTGGCACGTTTATTCATACTGTTCGAAATAGCTCCCAACACATCCCATTGTTCTCATGCGCTTTGAGTAATCCACGCGTAGTCAATACTAATTGTCATACCTTAAGGTCATACATATATTTCATTCTTAATCATCATCTCCCATCAAATAATAACCAACGTTATCCTAATGCATAGTGTGATCCATACCACCCCTTAACCATACAAAAAAATATTATTAAAGTTACAAAATATACGGTGCCGCCCTGGAAATTTTGAATTACATTATTTCAACATATCATAACGATCCTGTAAATTATAAATTTATTTTTTTTTCTTAGTAATCATTGTAAAAAATTGAGTGCCGCCGCGTAGATAAATGGTGGAGTTAAAACGTTCTTAAAATATGATTAAAGTTTCAAATTTAATTTAAAGGGCGTTTTGCCCACTATTTGCTGAGAAGCATGAAATTGTCTGAATTAAAGAATCTGGGTAAAAAATTTCAAAGGTTGAAATTAAATACGTAATTGAAGACACAAGTCTGAAGTCTATGGGAATTAGAAAGGAAAGGATTCGTTCGTAATATTATGACTTGATTGTTATTGACAGTCGTTGCCGTATATAGGACGAATCTTCATGCACTCGTGCCTGCAAATTTTGTAATTAGACATGAAATTTATTGAGAGCAAAAGCAAAATGCCATGCCATGCATGCATTCGACACACTAATCAATCTCATTTCATTAAACCTAATTTATGCACTTATTGATGTTCATACCTGATCTAAATTATTGTTGTCTCTTTCAGATTTTGTCATACGTATTGTATTTCCTCTTTTCGTACTTCTTCTGCTGAGCCACAAATGTGTGGTCCGATTAGTACGAGATCAGCGACGCCTAGTGTCTCAGACGGCACTTCTACCCCAACAGCTTCTCAGACATCTTTGTCTGCCAGTTTGATCAAAAGACCAGAAGACGAACGAAAAACCTATAGACCTGACTCATCTTACCATCCTCAACAGCCACCGCTTTCTCCGACCGCCTTGGCAGCTGCACACCCGAGTGACCGAAAACAAATATTGGGCGAAATAATTTTTCCATGTGTTCAGGTAATTAATACAAGATATTATAGCAGTTCGTTGTAGCATATGGTTAGGGTGTGATCCTTCGGGAGCACATTGTATGGCGGTTTTATTTTAAGTGACTGAAGTTCTTTACTATTACTATGGGTACCTTGCCTAGGCCAAATGTAAAGAAACCCGACCTCTATGCAAATTATGCGATGATTTTTTATCGTGATTATCAGTGACGAATGTCAATTAATGTGTGTAATTTCTGTTGTTCTCATTTTTGGGACTAACATTTATTACATTGTTTTATTTGACAGGATGACGAAATGGGAGAATTGGATGGGCCGGATGAGGAGCAAACTTCAACAATGTCTACGAGCATTGTTTTACATGAAGATAAAAAATATTATCCATCTGCATTGGAAGTGTACGGGCCTGATGTCGAAACGATTGTACAAGAGGAAGATGCCCAACCCCTCACAGAACCTATCATTAAACCAGCCCGAAAAATCAAATTTGAACATGTTGAAAAGGATTTGCCTCGGACAACCTATGACACGGAGTTAGTACAATTTCTCCTTTTCCCTAATTACAATTTTTTATCATCTTCTAATCGGTTTCAGAAAACGACAAACTTTATACCGAATTTATTGCAAAGCATTTATTATGAGCTTGATATTTTTATTTCAAATTCTAGATTTTTGGCTGACCTCATGGATAACTCTAACCTGATTCGAAATGTTTGTTTGGTGGGTCAATTACATCATGGAAAAACAAGTTTTGTTGACTGCCTTGTTGAGCAAACACATCCGGACTTACAATTGAACCCGAGCGTGGACAAAGCCCTCGTTCGTTATACGGACACGCTGTTGACAGAACAAGATCGAGGAGTTACCACAAAGTCCATGCCCATCACTGTCGTTATGCAGGATGCGAAGAGCAAGTAAGGATTTCTACAATTAATATTAGTATT
>JAQFYE010004521.1:0-13261 GCA_034694305.1 Protaphorura glebata
GGTATGAGTCATTTAATGTAAATTAAATCCAACGAATTTGTTGAAGATAACGCCGTTAAGTTTCCGGCCGAATGGATCTGTTCTACCTGCGATATCCCTTCAATTTACACTGCGCAATGATTGATTTTTTTTTGTAACTTTATTCCCCGTGTTTATTTTTCAGTCGACAATTTGACAATGTGAAAAGAGTATTCAAAGTTGTTGAAGAAATGAATGGTTCAGTTTTACAAAATATAAAAAGCTACTTTTTCCTTACGGACGAGCTGGCCAGGTCAGATTATTTTAATCATTTGTGAAGGAATTTTATTTTTTATATGGTGACTTAGTTATCTTGTATCACAGGAAATATTGCGCTGTAATTTTCATTGCTGGAAATCGATTTGAGACGAACAAACGCAAACTTCAGTATTTAACATTCATGGATTTTTACAACTGTGCTCATTCCATGATGACGCACTGGACATCACCGATTCTTGATGAAGAAAATACTGCAGACATGGAAAGAGAATTCCTCATGGATTTGCGTGAACTCCGTTCACTTTTGGATAAGGAAAAAGAACATAAAATGTAAGCTCAAACTAAAGGTTTTAAATATTAAACTACAATTTCAACAATAATTGTTTTCAGGTTAGTTTGTAAAGCCCTCAAAAATAAAGTTTCGGACAAAATTTACTTCGAAGTGGAGCATAACTTCAAGGTTTGTATAAAATAAAAATTGGGTGAACCCATTCAGTATTTAGATTCATTATGTTTGACATTTTTAGGCATACTCGAGGACTTTAATCAATATTGCTTACGGGTTAAATCACAATAAGGAATTGAAAGATTTGTTCGTCGATTTAGTGGAAAAATACATTGATCCATGCAAACATTTACACTGGCCAGTGGCGGATTTGAAAACTTTTCTAAAAATTTATACTGAAGCAGCGTTCCAGATGGACGTAATTAAATCGTAAGCTCGTTTTACCGTACATTGTTAGATACTTGATTCGATACCAAACTGATTCTATTTTGCTTCAGACAACCGACACTGAAATCTATTTGGAAACGTTATATGGATGGAATTTCGGGATGCTTAATCGCAATGTATCATAATTGAAAAAAAAGTTCAGAGTCTGCCGATAAAATGAAGAATGGAATGTGTAGCAAACTTTATGATGCAGTTTGTTTGTAAACGTTTCGTCGGATTAGTTCCTGTTGTATTTTATTTTATTTATTTTATTCAATAATCGACGCATATTGTAATATTTAGGTAATCAAATTAGAGGAGTGGATATTAGATATTCCTTGAGTTCCGGTCAAAGTTGTATGGAAAGAAAAACCGATTTGTTAATAAAACTAGTATTATTTGTGATTTATTTTCTGAAACAATAATATTTTTAGAGAAAACGCTTCATTTCCAAGATATCTGTCTGCACAAATGTGAATAATAATAATAATATGTTAAAATTATATAATATTTATTGATAATTTCAGGCATTTTTTGTAAATAATTACCATGTGATGAACGAAGTATAATTAAAATTCTGTACCCTCTTTTAAATATACAGGGATTTACACGTGTGTGTAAAGATTATTCCAAACTTAACATTAAATTGTAGATCATATATTCTTTACATGCATTCATGCATCCATGCAGTGATGAGCAAAATAAGGATAACAGTATACCCTGGCAAATAAGACTATGATTTAACGTACAATAAAATACAAATCTAGAATGCCGTACTTAAAGGAAAGTATCAAATAACTAAGAACTTGGGCACATTCATGTAGCCTTCCAGTCATTAATTGAAAAACTACTTCACTCTCTTTTGTTGTCTATTTCTATAAACGTCATTCGGGGGTGGGGCAATGGCATCTTCTTCCTCACTATCTTGATTACCCTGACCTTGATGGAAGCCTTGTAATTTTCTCTTGAAACTTCTTCGTCCCCTCGCAGTATTTGGGATCTCCTTGTTACGGTCATTATGACCATCGTCGTCGTGTCTATCCGGGTTAGCAATCCAATGGACTGATTTTGCAATGTCGAATTGTCCGGGATCTACACCCTCACCAGTAGCTATTGGTGCGCTGTCAGGGAGTTGGAGTCTAGTAATTAGGGATATCAGTTGGTCAACGGCAACGAAGGGTCCGTGAAAATATTGTACTGCCGGTAGGATTGAAATGAAATGAGAGGCAATTGGAGGCATTGGGAATGTTCCACCTGAAGAAAAAAAATACTATTAGATATCTGATTTGTCACCGGTAAGTGTTCTCACTCACAGTGAAATAGGTTCTTGAATATATTTAGGAAGAATATTTTACCTGGAACGGGATGCTCCCCAGGATAGGCATTAACTTTCGGCTTAAAAGGAATCATTTGTGAAAAATCAGGCCGAACGATTTTATCTTCTTCGTCTTCTTCAGTCTCCGCATTTTCAGCGGTTGTGGGCAACAGTTGTTTATTCGGATTCGAAGAGAGGGCGAGTACTTCATTGTATCCTATGGACCTAAAACAATATAAAATCAAACAATTCAATTACTGAGAACTTGCGGGCAATAATTCCAACTTTAAGCACTTACTTGAGTTCATAGTTAGAACATGGATAAAGATTTAGAAAACGATATCTGTCAATGATTTGGGCGGTATCTTTTCCGTCAAACTCTTTTATCTATATTTGAAAACCAAGTAAAATGATTACATATTTGTATACCATTTCACGGATGCTTTAAAGGTCAGTTAATAAAAACCTGATTCAGTACGGCGCTTCGACGTTTCTCCGTCTTGATGATACTACTTAAATCTCCGATACTTGATTCGAACTCCAGGAATTTATTCCATATATCTCTGTATGATGGTAAAATTATGTATCAGTCATCAGTCACTTTACCCTCAACTAATAAAAAGAAAATGAAATCTTACATTGTTTTCTCTTCTGGAAGATGTCCTGAAGTCAATACACGCTCGAATAGAACTCTCGTGTTGTTATCCTCTATAGGAACATAAATCATTGATGTTAGGAAATTGAGTCTTTATCTAAATCGTATTGATATATATGAACCGGTCATATCATTTATACAAATCTTAAGGGCTTAAAATTAGTGTTGCGCTCGTGCATTTTTAGTTCATTGTCTAGTCCTGCTTTGTAAATACATTCGGTTAGTTACATAAAGTGTTTTAAATGCTTATCCGTCGGTGTCCCTACAAAATCAGCTCAAAAATTGGGAAACATCTTCTGAAAATTAAAGTATTCGACGTAGCCTATCCAATTTCAACTATTATCGGTTTCAAGATTGGAGGACGGAAAGTTCAGATTCAAAGGGTCCGACCTGCAAACCTGCAATCGTTCGCTGTAAGTGTATAGGATCCATTTTTTCATGGAATCTAAGTAAGAAAATTCTACTCGACCTTTGCCGAGAATCCAGTTTCGAACCAATCAAATTCCAACAACATGCGGATTCACGCGGATCAGTGTCTGCCAGATTACCAATCAATAACATGACCGCCAGGCGCTCGGGTTCCGGGCAAAGTAAACAATTTGGCTGTAATGAACTGTAATTTTCTCACTCCTGAGTCCTGAGCCTGACTGCTCTCGAAGTACTTTGTATTGCCGAATCTTCTTGGAGAATGGTTTCATATGATCCCTTCAGGTCATCAAAAGTCAACATCTTACCATTCACGAGACTTATGAAACCTAGTTAGCAACTGGTCGGAGATCGATCTATCTAGTTCTAAACGCGTAAGTTGATAACGGAAGACCCATAAGAGGTAGCCAGAATAGACGATAGACATCAAATCTACTATATGATGAAACTGATGACAGTTACCGTTTAAAGCGTGTAAAGTGCAAAGGACGATGATATAATGAAATAGGCGCTGACATGTTAGTCGAATGTCACTGATCATCGAAAGAACCTTCTAGGGTGACACCTCCACTTACAATACAATGGAACCACTCGAGGCGGTTCCTTGAGATTGGATCCAAATTGCTCGGGATTGATATTTTTACAATCCTGACACTCAAAATAGGTACGGCCAGGGCGTACTTGAGAATCCATTCGCGCGCGCGCGCGCAAAAGCTACATGAGTGTCGCGCCCATTAGCATGACACACAAGTACACCTTTAAAAAATCATTAATTCGGCCTCATCTTATATTAATATTGTATAGCAGTTAACAAACAAAAACCGTTGCAAATATTAATACAAAATGAGGCCGAATTAATAATTTTTTTAAATCAGGCTTGTGCGTCATGCTAATGGAATGGGCGCGACACTCATGTGGCTTTTGCGCGCGCGCGAGCGAACGGATCCTCAAGTACGCCCAGGCCGTATCTATTTTGAGTGTCAGGATTGTAGAAATATCAATCCCGAGCAATTTGGATGCAATCTCAAGGAACCACTTCGAGTGGTTCCATTGTTAGACGGAAAGAACCACGACCGACACTGTCACTTATGGTTAGGGTGACCATAATTTCTCAGGCCCAAAGCAGTATCCAATTTTGAAATAGGGGGGTCAAAATCGATATTTTACCAAAAACTCCAAAAAGGGGGGGTCAAAAGTGAAAAAATGACCATTTTTTGAAACTCGAAAGCAGTATAGTACTGCCGAAAGCAGTACCTCTGGTCACCCTACTTATGGTCAAAAGATAACTGTCAATAGGCCAGGCAGCCTAGCCAGGACAGCATAGTTGGTGAGCGTTTCTGGCGTTCGATCGTGTGTCTGGGCAGTTCTACAGGGTGACGCGTAACCTTTGCCCCCCCTTGGCCAGAACAATCAGGGGGAGTGGGACAAAATGTGAGATATGCATTTTATAGAGAATCTTATAAAGGATCTAGGGAGCTATTCCGCTTAAAAATCCGTTGCGCGTGGCGGCGCTGACTGGCGCTTAAGTAAAAATCAGCATGAGAAAGTGGATTTTTCTACGGTATTCTGACAAGAACGCGCCCAAATTTTTTTTCGAAAAATCTGCCGATGCTATCTTTTTTGTAATATTTTTATGCAATTTTTAAGATTTTGTTTGACTGGTTTGGAGAAAATGCATTTCGGCATTTCGGTGAAAAAAATCAGATTTTTTTCCTCCACATGCCCTGCAAGCAAAAAATTGACTTTCTCCAAACTGGTCCAACAAAATTTTAAAAATTGCATAAAAAAATATTGCAAAAAAATAGCATCGGTAGATGTTTCGAAAAAAATTATTTTGGGCATGTTCTTGTCAAGTTACCATTGAAAAATTTGTTTTTTCATGCTGATTTTCACTTAAGCGCTCGTCAGCGCCGCTACACGCAACTGATTTTCAAGCGGAACAGCTCCCTAGATCCTTCATAAGATTCCCTACAAAATGTGTATCTCAGATTTTGTCCCACTGCCCCCGATTGTTTTGCCCACTGGGGGGGGGGGCAAAGGTTACGTGTCACCTTTTCTAAAAACTTTTGGTTAAGGTATTCAAATTATTTATTTTCTTCCATTCAAGTAAAATGATTTAAAATTCTAGCCAGGGTACTGTCCATATTTTCTCTTTGACTTTCAGGCAACGGTGAAGATTGTGTTCTCACGAGTGTGGTTTAGTACCGTTGTCTGTTTTTCATATTGGACTAATAAAAACTTATTAAAATTGAAATATAATAATTTATGTCAAATACATATTATACGAATTATTTATTTCTTGGCCACAATTCCAAATTCTATCCATTCATACCTATTGAGTTTTTTCAACTGAAAAGAATCCGATTTTTGAAGAACTCTTGTAGCCTGAGATCAGATTTCGGGGAAAGTTAAATGGTGTTTTCCGTGCAAAGATCTTGAGAACTAACTTTCAAATTCTTTTGAATAAATGTTTATTTTTTGTGATGGCTATAGCGGCCAGCGCAAACAAATATTTCAGCTATGTCAGTTTTGGCGGCCAACCACTTGATCAGAATAATTCTAATCAATTCAGAGTTGCACCTCGGGAAGTTCCCTCGCTAGATTAAAAGCAATTTCAAGAAGAGTACTGCATTCGAAAGACGCAGACGGTTGGAGTAATAAGATCACGGTCAGGCGCCTGCGTTCGTGGTTATACAAAAGTACGACTTTATTGCTACTTGGATGGATGAATGAAGTGAAGGCCTACCGTTTCTTGTAACAACCGTAACTGGTCTCTAATACAGCCGGGTCAAACTTCCTGATTTTAGCAAGCACAGTACAGCCCCCGGCAAAATACGGTACGTAAATTTCTGGGTTCTATAATTTCTATATTCTTCGTAATAGGCTTACAAAACGCCATACGAGGTCAAAAGTTGACAAAAAATAATTTCTCGAATTCATTCGATCTTGTCATACGTATTAATGCGGAAAATCGAACAAAATATGAATGACACAATGAAACTGCATAATTCAACTTGAGTCAAGTCATTTAGAATCAAGGTTCAATAAAGTTCCCGGAAAAAGGATGTCGCGGCAAGAGCATGGCCCAATTCCCCCCCCCCCCACCCGATGCGATTCATCTCAAATTTGGCACAGCGGTAGGTAAGGTATCGACGTACTGAACTATGCTTGTGAAGGACTTAGGCCGACAAAAACTTAGGGTCGCCGCAAGGGGTCGCCAAAGGCCACCACATTGACCCCTCATAACCTAAAAAATGATCCCTACAAAACTTGTTCTTCGCGTCAAGGGAAGCAACTTTTCCTATCATTTTTCTCCGCAGAGAAAAAAGATAGAGGGAAAAGTTGCTTGTCTCGACGGGGGAAGGGGCAACTTTTGTAGGGGTCATTTTTGAGGTTAAGAGGGGTCAACGTGGTGACCTTCGGTGACCCCTGGCAGTGACCCAAAGTTTTTCTCGGCCTAAGTCCTTCGATACCTAGCTCCTTTGAAGCGAATCGCACCGGAGGGGGGGGGTGATTGGGCCATGCTCTCGACGCGATATCCTTTCAGCGAATACGTATATTTCCTCACTTCACCCTCCATTTAAGTTCGAAAATTAGATTTTTCGATCTTCCGTTGGTCGATGTTTCTATATTGTGCTCGATCACCAATAATAAGTAACATCTCAGGTAGGAATAATACAACGTTTGACCTCTGCAGGTTAGCAACTGTATGACCATGCGATCTGATGGGTTATTATATCCCGTATCATTATGTCCGTGAGGTCAAGACGAGTATGCGTACTGAGTTTCAGTTTCTAGTTATGACCCAGAGTTCATCGAATAAAGAAACAAACGAAGAAAATAAGTGGCTAACGTAACTTTAATGATCTCTGCATCAAAACATCTCTACTACTCGTCTCGACTTCAGCGTTCTAACCGGCATTGGACCCAGATGTGACCGTAAATTGACTTTGAGGTCAAACGTGGCATTTTAACGGGACGGGAATTTATCCAGCTTCCTGAAGGCGAATATTTACTTTTATTGTTCACTTTCGGTTTACAAGTACTTAGAACACAAATGATAAAATAATGCCAGACTGATTCTCTGGAAATGGAATTTCCAAATCTGGTTAATTAGTTGAAAGATTACTCCAGAATTATTTCTCACGTGATGATTCTTACGATTGCAGCGTTTGGTAATAAGTATAAAATAAAAACACAAGAATATAACGGCTCAAAAACCGAATTATTGTGTGCAGTGATGTTCCCGCGGACCTGGTCGAGGTCATAGTCAACGGAAGTAAGAATAGTAAAAGTATCGGTGTTACCAGATCCGTAGATCCTATCTTTTCAGACATTCGTTTTTAAATCCATAAAAAAAATTCTCATGAGAGACAAAATTTTGGCACGCCAAAAAATACAAGGAGCGCACTCAAACGAAACACGTTATAAATCCCAAGCAAATGAGGAACAGGTTTTACAATTGAGGCATTGCTTGCTATTCCGATTGCGGATATATCGTTCGTTGATAATCTGCCAGCTCGACCAGCACGACGGTAACAACCTTATGCTTAAAAAATGAAGCTTAAGGAAGAAGGTTCGTTTGGAGGCAAGATACTAATAATTTATAGAAAAGATATAGGTAACCAAGCGTAGTAGACAAGGAAAGAACATGCCCCGAAGATTTGGAAACAAATTCAATACGAATGAGACCACATACATATGCAATTCAAACAATCTGAATCTAAACCCTGTTTTCATGTGCACATTTTGCTATATCTCCCTGTTTGGCAAACTCGGTTCAGACACTACATATCGGCTAAAATCGGACGGATCAGCACAAACATCTAATGACCGCTACCAACATATGAAACCATAACGTACGAGCGCAACTGGCGATACTACGCAATAGTCGATAGAACTTATGGAAGCCCAACTTAACTCGGTGAATTCCAAATAGTTTAAAACCAGTAACTCTACAAACAAAACAAGGGAATATTTGTATATACCATTCAAATGCGAAAGATAATCCAAATAGCACATCGTGTAGTCGGGATCTTCCGGGAACTTTTTGAGGCCAAGCTCAAAAATTCGAAACGCTATATTCTGGTCTTTACTGCAGTAGTATTCCATTAAACCAGCTGCAACATAAACATGATATTTGGATCTAGGATCTTCTCTTGCCTTTTTAAAGATCGTTCTTGCACTCTTGATTCCCTCTGCTCTTCGGGCGAATTTCATGTATTGTACATACCCCTACAGAATACCAACGATAACCCAAAAATTCATTCATTGCCTTTGAGTTCAAGTGATGCAAAACACTATTACGTATACTATTTTTGCTTTGCAAGTGATCCCAACACAGCACGGTACGATCGGTGAGAGGGCGTAACGCCAAGACATATTTTTAATCAGATAGAATTCCAAATTGTCAGAAACTTTACTTTGTTTTTCGACGAATAAATTGGAATTCAATGAAAAATAATGAAATAACTACATTACAAACACTTCTATGCATGGAAATACCTCCCCTCACGTCCAATCCGTACTCCAGTGCTAACTGAGAAATCAACCAATAAAAGGCAACAATGGAATGAAAGAGAATGGACAAAATCTGTTCCAAAAGCCTGCAAACACTTGTACTTTCTTTATATTTAGTGGTGATGTTGACGAGTTCGAAGTGTATTCGTTTTAATGCAAGCAAATTGTCAACAGCAGAATCATTATAGTTTAGTTGTTTGATAACTGAGTGAATAACATTATTATCGAACCAATCTGATGACAAGTTACATACAAGAGTTGGGTCGACGTCTTCAATTTCCAAGAGTTTCTGGTAAATGCTGTGAACTTTTTCATACTTCATCCGACTCTCCTCGAAGTCGGCATAGGCAAAGTACAGTAGCATATTCTTGTTTAGTACGCCAGAAATAGCCCGTTCGTACATATTAGCTGCTTCCTCATTGAATGTTTTTGCCGCCGCAGCATCCTGGTTGCGCAGATTACATAGATTAAATTCGCCAGTAGTAAAAAAAATTAACTATTGACTTACTCCTTTCTCAGAAAGATTTCTGGACGTGGTCTCCAAGAAAAGGGAGGCCTCATACCAAACGTCCGGATGGTGAGCTAAGCATAGTAAGCATTGCTCGTAAGAAAACATTACTCGACGGGCCAGAAAAGTGGAATCTTCTGCCCGTGTAGGATTGCTTTTTTCCCAAGAAATGTACTTTTTCCATAAAGCAACCTAATCGAAACAATTAAAAGTAAAGTTAGGCCCTCATTTCTATCCAATAAAAAATTAAATTATAGTTATCTACAAGGCGTCTAGTCTAATATGCACTATCGTCATTGTATCTCAGGAACTACGATGTACAAAAACTAACCAAATGTCATTGCAAACGTCTGTTGATCTATGGTGAAAAAAATGAAAATTGCATTCACTCCGCGCACAAGTTCTGGCCACTGAAAATTTGAATGAAGGGAAGTTTTGCCTCATCATTTCCACCCATTTACAATTTTGAAATATTGATTGCCCATCATTGGTCTCACAACCCGTCTCCAACGAAGTTTTGAGGCAAAATCAACCAAGTCCGAGTCGGATAATCCGTATCTCAAACTTCTCATTAAAAAATAGGAGAAATTACAAAAGCAAACCATTACTCCTTTTGAAATTTTCGAGGGTTTTAGGCCGAGGGCAGAAAGCCTCAGAAATTCATCCAGTTCGTGGTTCGCGAAGCGCCGCGACCAAACTTGTGCAGGTCCCTTCCAAATACGTTTCGGGTTATTCTATACTTCCATAGGTACACGAGATACAATGGCGACAATGCATATCAGCCGCGCGAGCCGCCAAGTAAATAAACCGTAGTTACTCACTTGCTTGGCTTCTTCTGAGCTTCCTGAAGGTGGAACTGAAGGGAAATTTCGGTTCAGTCCTCTTGTCACAGCTTCGTGCTCTTTCGCAACACGACGGGCATTCATGTAGTCGCGTGACCTTTCCATGGACATTTTCTCGGCAATGATCGGATTTATACCCTGTTCGAAGGAGATGTAATCTTTCCATAAGGTTTCTACGCTGATCATAGGAGTCGTAATTGCCTTCTGGTAGACCTACAATGAAATTAAAAACAGAAACATTAGAGTATGGAATACGAAAATCGCAGGCAGTCAACCACATCGTTTCCGTATTTCGTTGAGCTAACGAAGCTAAACGTTACTACAATTATATGCAACTCACCTTTCTTACGGCACTGATCTTTTGATTTTCGGCGTACGATCCGACGGCGTCAACTGACTTCAAAAATGATGCATAATCGTTCCAGATAGAAAAGGACTGTACATCCATGCCAATCTTGTCCAGAGCAAAATCGTATGACTGGGCCATCTTTTCCCTGCAATTAATAAATTAAATATTAAATCAGTCGTTTCATAACACGCATACAATACACAGAGGAGATAAGTTGGAGTCTGGAGCGATTGCTTATTAAAGAAACAATCAGGGAAACTGTTTTCGTCGGTCTCTACGAATGCGTTTCAAAGTATTTATCATGGATATGGATATTCAATGACTATGACGCCCTTGCTGCAGTGCGTGTAATTTTGTCAGTTATAATTCATATTAATAAACTATAATAAATCCGTTCTCAGTTCTCAACAACTATTTTGAACACGAACGCACTAATTAACGGGTTCTTACTTGTAAGTTGGCAGTGAACACTTGGACTCTCGAATATACTGCAAGTAAAGTCTCCATAGGTCGATATTTAGTACTTTTATGAGACACCGCTGGAATAACTGCAAAAACGAAAGAAATTCGTATTATTTTATTTAATTTGCATCGAATCGACTTTCACCAAAATCATAAAATATCGCATTTCAATCTGGAGTATTTCTACACTCACCTTCTCCACCTTGTCGTAATTTCTTGCCTTCATCTGAAATTATTAAAACAATATAATTAAATTCAGTTCGAAATTATATTCATATTCTAGTAGAAAAAGTCTGACCAATAAAAATATCGGGAAAGTCGTGACAACATCCTGTCCAACACTTGTCATTCACGTCTTGGGTCACGCAGATGGAATGGAATTTTTTTAAAAGAAATTGTCATTTTATCGGTTTATCCAACAAATGAAGAGTCACATTATTGTAAAGTCGGGAATTATTACACCGTCTTCTCAATGTCTCAATCGTTTAACAAGTTTCCAATTCGAATTCTGACAAAAAAAAGAAGTCTTTAAATCCAGCTTTATCTTGTGCCGATTTGATCCGCAATTTCTTTGATCTGATTGAATCACAGTCACAAACAAATAACAAATCACCCGGTGAAGTCGAAATACGGTGAGAGAAAAGAAAAGGTATAGAAAAATCGAGATTCTCAAAATTGTCAAAATTCAAACTAACGACGATTTTCCTTGCGAACGAGGACAAGCCAAAAATTCAATTCTCGTTATTTTATTTAAAGCGAAATTTTTGTCACAATTCTTAAGATACTTCTATTTTCATGTGCGACTGTCTACAGTCTACAATTTTTCTTGGCTCATGGGCTTGGCAGCAGAGTATCGTAAAATAGAAAACATTACAAAGCTTCGTATGATTTAATTTTTGGCTGATTCTTTAGTATTCAATCGAATTGAAATGAATTGAATTTTTATTCATAAACTCCCTCGGGCTTGTGGTCCACGGAGACCAATGGCTGATTCTTCGGTAAAGAATCAGCTGACCCGAAAAGAATTGGAGTCCTGTACTGTACACAACCACACTAACTGACCCGAATTCTTTTCAAAGCGCAACATTCGGATGACGAGTTCACTGAGACAATTTATAGCGCTCCTATTTCACAGGAAGCTTCGAAATCTTTTTGAAAGAACTTCCCCGTAATTTTAAACCTCGGAAGAGCATTTCGTAGAATTTTATAGTGGGACTCTGGGATTGTGATTTGTGTATAAAAATAAACGTTAACGAACCTAATGGATAAGTGCTAGAACAGTATTTGAACTCGAAGAATAGCTATCATATCATGCGACATTACTCATTACTAGACTAGGCCATTAGGCCGCAAAAAGGTCAAAGGGTAAAATTACTATAGTCCTAATTTTTGATTTTTCCAACAATCAACAATAAGACGCAGGATTTTGAATTTGAACAATTATATTGTTGAAATTCAAAATTTTGCTTCCTACGTTCAATCAAAATTTCCTACCACTGGTAATATCTACGGTCAACGGATACAGATCCTTGGGGGTATGCGTTCAAATTATAAAATATGGTTAAATTAAAAAACTGTACCTCTTGCTCTATGTAGACTTTCCAATAACGACCAGTCGTTGGAAATACTTTGACAAGTTTTTCAAAAATCGGGCGAACCTCTTCAACTTTTCTAGTCTGGAGTTCTCGTAGTAATATATTCCAAGCGTCCAAATCATATGGATTTTCTTCAGTAGCCAAAAAGGCTTTCTGCATACTCTCCGTCATTTTCACTCCCGTTTAATTTCCTTCCGGGCCGGAAACACAACTGCGGCAATAGAACAAGTGAAATGCACAAAGGCACTCAAACACACGGACTGAAATTCAAACTAAAACGAATTAAAATAAAAGTCTTCCTTTTTAATTTTAACAAAATAACAATTGAAATAAATGTCTGACTTCCTCCAACTCAGACTCAAATTAGTTCTATTGTGTGAATGTGTGAATTTTATTGCCCTCAACGCTACGCTCTTAAAATTTTCCGACTCGACAACGCAACTCGTCCGCGCGCCATCTCTCCTTCACCTTCAATTTCAACCAAATTTCAAACACGCAAGTTTTAGTAACATTTAGTTTTAAAACTTGAAATCGTGTTCATTTTTAGATTGATTGATTGATTTATTTATTTATTCAACTGTCAGACCGATTTCACATACGTGTTCTTTAAGCCACGGGGACAGACTACGCACTACAATTT
>JAQFYE010004522.1:0-13260 GCA_034694305.1 Protaphorura glebata
ACTGTTATGTACTTACAGCATAATGACCTGCCTGTATAGGGCGTTGTATTTTAATAAATTCAAATTCAAATTCAAATATTTTCCGAAAAATCAATAAACTTTATTTTTAAAAATTCATTAAAAATTGAAAAAGGTACGAACTGATAGATTTTTTGGAAATAACTATATTGGGCATGCATAGCTTTAGCGGAAAAGCCGTTGAAAAAACCGTCGTCTAAAAGAACTTTCACTCTGATTTTTATTTTAGTGCTCGTCAGCGCAGCTACGAGCGCCAGAATTTCATTACAGAATACATCGGATACTTTTCTATCCTTGAAGAAGCAGTCTTTCCTTCACTGATATTTCCTTTACTACTAGCGATACCGTCTGTGGTTCAAATTGATGCACCCCATACATATCTAAAAATACGTTGCAATGTTTGAACATGTCTAACGACGAAGGCGAATGTCAATCAACATCTAGATTTTAGTGCTTATATAAAGTATATGTACATACACATTATAAACTGAGTAATGACTATGTATACCACCACCATCCTATGCCGCTGCCGATACTTACTTGATTTTGAACAATTTTGACTTTTTTGGCATGAATTTCGGGTGAACACCTGGATGCAAGACATCTTCCAATGGATTTGCGGAGTTTAATTAATCCCTCGATAATTGCCAATATTGGCACGAATAATATGAAGGAGATGGGGGTTACGATATTTGATAGGAAAAAAAATAGGCAACTCATTGTGTACAAGATTGATAGTGTTGAGTGTAGGCCAACCACTTAATGAACAATGAGAGTGTAAGGCAAATTTGCTCAGCTTCTCATCGTACTTTAGACCAGACTTCCCTTCATTCTTGAGATATAATTACAGGAACACGGGAGAGATTGAATTAATATTATTTGATTTCACATAACACTATTCCTTTCATTCTTTAAATTACCATTCACCCATAAGCATTACGCACTAGGCTGAGAACTAAAAGTAACTTTTCAAGGTCAGGCAGCGCTGCGTGTTGGTCATGGATGACATAGTTTTAAAAATTCGAAACTTCTCGGCTTCGTGAATCAGTTCATGGAAAGTAAAACTATGGTCTTTTTTTTACGAAAAGAATTCTCAATGCATAACACGAATGAAGTGGTGGATGTAACGAACCAGGAGTTATTAAATAATGTGTGAACTTCGCCGTTTTTATATTTCACAATTCTTTAACTAACATATTCGTAACCCCATACATGCATACATAATTACACACAGTGTTGTGATTATTTATTTATTTATTTATTAGGTGCGAACGCAATCTCTTGATATACAGGGGTGGGCAGATTTGTGTGAACACTTTCCTTACGCCTATATCTCGCGCAGTTTGAGTCAGAGAATTTTGATAAAATATATGACCGTATCCTTGGACAAATTGTGCCAAGTGATTTATTTTTTGCATTCGGTCATGCGGGATAAAATGGCCGTGGAAGTTGAAACACTAGTGAGACCTTCTTCCATAATATCAAATTCTGGTAGCGAGGAACTGCTTCGAATTGCAAACGGGATATCATTCCAAATTTTGGCGATATAATATTTTTTTCGAAGGCAGAGTCTTGGAAATATGGGGCAATGGTTTGATTCCGTCCGAAGTTGTCATCCCTTTTTATCTGAAAGTCTGGCGCTACTTTCGATTCATTAATAATATTTTTGAAGATGAATTTTGAGGCATGTATGTTAAGGAGGAGGTCTAGGGAAACAATAAGGTACTGCCAGGCCATCTAGATCATGCCGACTAAGTCACCAATAAGCCCATTGCGGTCGACTCCACTTATAAACGAATGTGTCAATTCTGCCTCAGTGCGGAGAAGTGCCCTGAAAACCTCACTTAAGCCATGACATTTTAGGTCGTACTGTAGTCAAACGTACACTTGACTCCCAGACGAGAAATAAAGAGACAAACCAAAGAGGGGAGTCCAGCAAAATGCGCATGTACTAGACCGGACCATGTTCAATAGTCCAGTCTAGGATGCAGCCCTCCATGGTAGTGTAGTGGTGAGCGTTCTGAACTCTCATCCTACAAAACTACTGGTACGGGGTTCGTTTCCTCGGTCTGGGCTCTCGCAGTACTACGTAGTGAGTTTTATCCCTCTGGGTTTTCTCACTATACCGGGCACTCCATCCGCCCGGTCCAAATGGGTAGTACATTTGAGGATAAAACCTAATATAACATCAATGCAATGTAAAAATGTGAAATTGAATAAATTTACAACTCAGGCCCCAGTCGTAAGGACCTCTCGGGGGTGTCTCGAGGGAAACAAGCATTTTTTTAAACTGACTCCCGACCCAGTCCGTCCATCCCTCTCACGTCTAACAGTCAACAGTGAAGCGATATCTTCTAGAGTTTGCCTCCAAAAAACAAAAAGTAGGAAAGAAAAGAAAACTATCCTATCCTATTTGAACCCACGTATGAGTTTTTCTCACGTAGTGAGAAAAGACATGAGCTCAAATACAGGAAACACATTTAGTTGCTATAGGGATCCATCAGACTTGGCCAAGGCCAAGATCAAAGATCTGAGGTCAAAGACCGGAATTCCGAAGTATGGATTATCTACAAGTAGATAACTAAGCAATTCTAATCCAAGTCCCTGGAGAATTTAAGGTAACTGCCGACGAGACAGAGTCGCGTCGGCAGAGAATTCGAGTTCAGGGTAACTAGATGACGAAAGGCACGGATAGTAGAAGTGACTCTAAATCCTCCGTACCCGTAGGAGAACCACCAGCTCCTTCAACACACGTCCGATCGCCTTCGCGTCTGCCACTGAAGATTTTGAGGCATACACATCTCGTCTTTCTTTTATTAGTAGCCAGTTGGATTCCTCAAGTTGCCCGTACGATTCTTTTGCGCCACTTTTCTTATGCACGACCTTTTTAAGAACACTGCAAAAATATTATCTGTCGGGTTAATTGCGGACTGATTCAGATTTCCCCACACTGGTAAGCAATAGTCTATAGTCAATAGCAATAACACACTTAGTATTAGGCTGTTACAGAACATTTCAATTTGGGTTTTTAAAAAAATCGCTTTTGCCTGACTGCCTGTTGAGAAGATGTTTCCTTGATGTAAGAGTTGTAGTTACATGTTTCAGATGATTTACCCAGTCCGATGTTTCATTTAGGTGTAAATTGAGGCATTTGAATGACTGTAAGTGTTGAATTGGCGTGTCGTGTACTTTAAGGCTGAGTTTCATAGTTCTGGGGTCTGAAAACCATGGACGAAGTCTTATTTATGGAAATTCTTATACCGTTTCTGGTGGACCAATTTGACACTTCGGTCAAAGCGTTTTGGAGTTTCAATTCAACTTCACTTTTCGATTCACTGGCTATGTATAGTACAACGTCGATCCGCGTACATCACACATTTCGCTTCCGAAACACATTTCGGTAATCTGTTTATGAATATGGAAAACAGTAACGGACCTAGTACACTCTTTTGTGGAACGCCTGCTTTGATTAGCGTAAAATTGGAGAAAACGTTACTCACATCCACACATAGATGACGACCTTCCAAATAAGATACAAACTGTTGCAGCATATTACCACTTACTCCGAGTTCTGACAGTTCTCGTAGGAGAAAGTGGTGTGGAACCATGTCAAATGCTTTAGAAAATCAAGAAACACAACCCCTGTGTATTCGCGGTTATTTATTTCCACTATCGCACACAAAGTTTGTTGAATTTAATGCGGCTGTTTGGGCAGAGAAGTCTTTTCTGAAGCCGTGTTAGTCAATGGACAATTTGTTGTACTCCTGGAGATATTGATTTAGGTGTCCGTCGACTAACTGTTCAAACACCTTCGCCTTAGAGAAAGTCAGTGATATTGGCCGGTAATTTGTGGGATCACTCTTTTCTCCTTTCTCTTTGTAGACAGGTGTCACTTAGCATCATCACAAAAGGGAAATTTCCTGTTTCAGTCGAATTATTAAAAATAGCCGTAAGATACGAAGCAAGTTGTTCTTGTAGGATATGTGTAACTCATGATGGTAAGCACTATGACCCTTGGGTCAATTTAACTAAATAAATGAGAGACTTGGACGCGGACAACGGATTTAATGTCAGCTAAACCAGACTGAGGGTTAATCTTTATTTAATACTAAATATTGTACTAACTGTCTATTGCTGTACTGGCTACTCGACGAGACTCTGACTCTGATTCTAACTACGGAGAATACTGACTAACGGAGAATTCTGATTAACTCGGAGATACTGACTAACTCGGAGAGTACTAACAATAAAGGACCTGTCTCGTCCCTACCTAGAGTCTCACTGTTACAAAAACACACATACACGGAACTCTTAGACTTTCAAGTTCCACGGCTACTGTACACTACACATGACTACGAGTACACTGCTGCAGTCTTCTCTAACCCCAATATCGCCACATTCTGCAACCGTTTTGTAAAGTATAGGTGGAATTTCGTCAGGAATCGGTGCTTTTTTGAATTCATTGTTTGAAGGGCACGTTGCACTTACTGAGTTTCTTACTTACTGAGAGATAGAGGTCCTACGCCCATCTCATAAACATTAGGAGGTCATACGCACATGTATCTCTCCAACACTAGAAGGTCATACGCGCATGTATCTCTCCAACACTAGGAGGTCATACGCGCATGTATCTCTCCAACACTAGGAGGTCATACGCGCATGTATCTCTCCAACACTAGGAGGTCATACGCGCATGTATCTCTCCAACACCAGGAGGTCATACCCTTATCTCGCCCTCTCAGCCACTCCCGACACCCTCTTAACCAGTTTCTACAACCTTACTAGCACTCTCTACACCTAGTTTGCTACTTTCCACATCCACGCTCGGCAACCTTTCTAACGCACTCTACACCCACTCTACCACATAAAATTACCACGGGCTGTCACTCAGTCGCGACTGTTTATTCGATTTGGAAATAATGTTCTGGTTTTTATTGTCAAAGTTTAAACTAAACGGCATTTTATTTGTTTTCTCCTAAATAATTATTTGCGTGTTAAACTTGAAATTTGCGGACTGCTACTGTTATCCCCTCGGGACTGTGTGGATAAATTCCCTGAACCTGAACATTTCAAACTTTTAAAGCACATTTGCAAGAAAGATTTTCTAAACTTTGTACCCATGACACAATATATTAGGAAATTAACGGACGAATTGATCGTATAGAACAAATATTCGAATGGATCAGCTTTAAAGTAAAAATCACTGAAAATATTATCTCTAAACACGTAATATGAAATTGAGTCTATCAAGTCGATTAATTTGATGGTATAACAAATTCCAAACACTAGAATGACACAGAGAAGCATTCGAGTGACCGAAATCTCCGATCCTTGAGACTGGGTCAGCGTTGACCTCAATCTCTCCATTCTTCTCATCTGAAACATCAAAGTCCGGGGGATAAGTAGCAATTTGGTACAAACTGAGCCGAAACTAACAGTGTTTAGCCCAAATATTACGGTTAAAACCCTAAGTCACGGTAAACCCCAGGTCATGTTCGATACTTACCGTAAGTGACCGATTAGACCCCCAAAACGGAAGTAGACGACCGGGCATTTATTTGATCACTGGGGTGAAGGGTGATTCGAAAAACGCGCTGTTATGGGACGAACTATCTCATTGAAACCACGGTGACTAATCGGTAATTCACGGTAAATAGATATTTCTTACGATTAGTCAAAACCGATATTCCGTCACTTCGTGGTTTTGTGGTAACGTACATACTATATTGTAACCCGACATTATGTTTATGTCAGTATATCACTGCCACCAATCTGAACACTTACTCGAACGTAAATCATGATGATGAAGGTGAATAGAATCCCGAAAGGCAGGACGAATTGTAGAAACGGTAAGATATACCAGGCGTAAAATGTAATCTCAGTATTATCCACCTCTGAAAAGGTCAAAGGGCTTAATACTTCAGGTACTGCAATTATGGCCACTGTGATAAATATGATTAGACCAGTCCAGACGGCCTTCTTGACCGTGCAAAGTTCTTTTGCCCTCAGAGGGAGACACACGACAATGAAACGTTCAAGGGTGATTGAAACAGTGAACCAGATAGAGCACGTCTGTCCTGAAAAATATTAAGAATTAGTGGACAAAATTCAATGAAGGCTTCGTTAGAACGAACGACCATATCATAGGGAAATTACTATTATATAGAGGGTACGTTAGGGTTAACTGACTGCGTACGTGGGTACTTCGCATTCGTTCGACAAACACATAAGAAAGTCTAGTAGCGAGAAACTCCAGGGGAGTAAACAGTCTTTCAAGAATCCAAATGGCAACTTATTTGTTTATCTCGCTTGTTCGGAAGTGCATTTTCACATACGTTCTTGTTGGTATTGTCATTCCGGCAGTTGGCAGTTATCGAACTTTCTATCCATACCGCGGAATAGGGAATGCATCCGCAGTTCCGAAAGTGCTTTTAAGTTTTGGACTCCTTCGGATCGATTTTTGGCTGTATCTGCATTTTTTCATGGTATTGGGACGTTTTGCCACATTTTGAAGCCGAGAAATCCATGAAAACACAAAAACCGCAAAACGCTTGGGATTTACGACGCGGCGCCCTCAACGGACCGCTTGGTTACAATAAGACGAACGAAATCATTTGTTATCCACCGAAACTATTGAGTTACTATTTTTCTCTCTGTCATTGTTAGGGACTAGGGCGTTGTATTGAAATTTGAGTTGTGCGCTCCCCAGAATTTATTCAATAATTTATTATAATGGGTAACTTCACAAAAATTAAGTTCAAAGCAAGTCCATTGCAGCATGATGGTATGGTTGACCCATTCTGTCTCGTTGTGCTGGGGTTCGATTCCTCGGCCTGCTTTAAAGAGGCTTTTTCGCTGGTTTTTGTTCTCCTAGATGGTACCTTAGTTATACGTCTCTACGCCAAATGGGAAGCAATCCGAAAATACGAGATGATGTTTGATTCGGCCTCAGCGGCAATGTCAATTAATGTGAGTGTATAAAATTAAGTACAATATTTCTAAAAAAAATCAAAATTTAGAAGAAAAAATTTAAAAAATTATATTTAAAACAGAGAAGAAAATCCAAATTGCTTCTATGACATTTTTTTCCCTAAATTTTGATTTTTTTCTTAAATTTTAATATTTTTAGCTCCCGAATTTTAGTTGTTTTGAGAAATTTTGAACTTAATTTTTTTCGGATTTTTTTAAACTTTTTTTTGCACTGACGCCAACAAATATTTAATTGAGTTTGCGACGCGCCAATTTCAAAGTAGTCTAAGAGATAAGTATAATACACATCATTTTCTGGTGAAGACTAAGACATGCGGGTTGGATTCTACGTTAACTATGAAAATATTAAACCGTAAACCCCTGGGAATCGAAACCCTTGGCAATCTTATAATTAGTGGTTTTATTGAGTGTTAACTGACTTGATTCTCTAGTGTTCGATCCTTTCCCGGGGTCTTGATATACAGTTACTATAGCGTTTTATTTTGCATGGTTGTGCGTCAAAGCTATGAAATTCCTTTGGACGCTAAGGTAATGAGGACTCCTTGGTGACCTCTTCAGGTCATGATATCCTACATGTCAAGCTTCAGTTTTTTTCACCTGGACGGTTCAATTTGCGTTTGGAGTTTAGTAGGAATGGAATTGATCAATTTGTTCACTTCGTGTTCTTGAATGCCTTGGACGACACTTAAATAAAAAAAACTAATATTCTGAATACTTCGCTCTATAAATCCGCCAGGGGTTTTAATTTCGGGGATGTCTGTCCATAGAAATTCGTTACAGATTCTCGTGACCGAATATTCGGTATTTGGTCAAGTGCCGAATAGTTGGTATTCGGTCGAGAGCTGGCCGAATAGTTCGGCCGTCGAATAACCGAATATTCGTTCCATCTCTACAGTTTAGAATATCAGCACATTCTGTGTGTTGACCTCTCTTAGATTCGTGTAGCATTTCGGTGAAGAAAGGCGCTGTCTGTGTTTCATATTTTATCAAACAAGATGTATCGACACCTAGGTAACTTGTAGCGTAGCGGTGACCATGACATGGACTGATCACGCACAGATTTGGCTTTCGTTTCAGCATTATGATCTTAATTGTGGAACTCTTTGAAAATACAATAAGAGACTTTCGAAAGGCGTCTTCTGATTGACCAGAAGATTTAAGTCATCCAATACGGTGGACGATAGCTCGGACAATGAAAGATGGAATGTTGTGTTGTGTTCTTGTGATCATGGTGATTCATGGTTAAACTCCATGCAAATCGCGATATTTTTTATTACTATTTAGATTCTAATTACATAATAGTATTATCTTCATTTAATTATTCTCCATCTTGCCACATTGTGGTAATAAGCCACCATACCATACAGGACTCAACTTTCCAAATATTATTTTGGTCTGCCAATGTGTTTATTGAATTTAACGCCTAGCAGTTCGACTTGTCTTATCGTAGACTTCAGGGAAAGCATCTTCGCAATTCAATTCTTTCCTCACTTTAAAATAAAGTTCATGATCCAGCATGTCCTGCATTTGTTCTCTTGACATAAAAGTTTCCGCATAGAGACCCTGAATTCTGTAAATCGTTCAATTATTAGTCGTTCGTTCATTAGTTGTCACATTTCACAGATTAGAAGCACCATATCTTTAACATAACAAACAGTTTTTAAACGTTCTATATGGAAAAACAAATTAGAACTCTTCTATTAATTGTGAGGTCATGTAAAGCATACCCGTTAAATCTTAGAGACAGATCCTCCAGTAACGGCAGAATTCTTGAGAACACAAATCCTTCAGCTTTTGGGATTCCGTACAAGCCAATGTCACAATACATTTCGTCTTGACCAGTTTTACGTTTGCACATCCCCGGTATGTTAAATATTTTGGTCGGGCATAGCCAGATGGGGTATACCTATATTCAATAAGCAATCGGTTAAATTACAATTACTTTCCGTTTAACTATCCGCTTACTTACCGTATTTACCGAATCAGGAATAGGTGTTTAGAACATTCACATCAATGAATGAAGAGGTTAACATTAGAAACAATCATGCATTGAAGCAATAGAAGGACAGTCGTTCCAATTCGGTAAATACGGTTACGAATAGGTTAAAAGTCAAACTCACGTTGACGTGCTCCTGAGCGTAAAGCAAGACTTCTTTGGCATTTCCAATTGGGACAACATAATCTTGTAATATATGATGTTCTTTTAAAAAACGTCGTTTAATGCAATCTGGCAGGAGATAATTCCCAATTCCAATCGGCAGCCGGATGGGTAAAATCCATCCAAAGAGTACTCGAAAATAAAGAGTATTTACAATGGGTAGCGCCACACCGACACACCAGAAATAGCTTCTGTCATGTCTGTGGAAATAGTCTCGTATCGGAATGTATTCAATGTGTTCAGCTGAAGAGGATTTCTTGAGAAAGGATTCTACAATTTTGTAGAACGCAAGCTTGTACCATCTTCCAATAGAATTCACCTGTTAATATTCACATTTTAAATGAATAATACTTTCAGCAGATTCGCTACAGCATAATGGTAATACATTGACCTTTTTCACGCTTGGTTAAAAGCAAGTTAGAATTCAAGTTACTGTTTTAAGTATCAATTCTTCAGTTCACTTCACTTCAATTCTTGGCTCCTTGACCTGATTTGATATCAACGATTTGATGACACTTTTCAGGAAACGCAAATGTTTACACTGGCGATTCCACGTGGTAGCTCATGACCTGCAAATCTTCTCCAAATTAGTGCCCAGTTCTTATTTGCAGAAACAATTGCAGATCTCATGCCAACGGGATATTATTTTTGGTACCCCAAATATACTTAGTTTTTAGTCCACAAAAAGTATTGAATCCAATTAAATGCTTTTCGTCCCCAAAAGTTATTGATTCCAATTAAATGCTTTAGACTCCAAATGATACTTAAAAGGCAATTAATAATTTTTTTCATATTTATTCCATATCCAAATTAAAATATAAACATTAGTCCGACCTTTAGAGAAAAACCTTGATATTATAAGACGAAATAAAATTAACAGCGGTCCAAATTATTGTGAACAAGAGCCGGCCTACACCGTTTACACTTCTGACCGATCGGGATAGCCTTCGCTTCCGGTCTTACGGCATAGAAATTCTCAATAATTACAATTAAAATAACATGTATTATTTTGGGTCTAAAGTATTTAATTGGAATCAATAACTTTTGGGGACTAAATGCATTTAATGTTCATTTCATTAGAATAGACCCCTCGCAAGAATTAATTTGTTATTTTTAGAGACAGCTTAGGTCAACAAATTGGCGGCTTTTAGTAGTAAATCGCAGGGTTTAGTCAAGAATTCGCAGTGTTTAATCAAAATCGCAGTGTTTAGTCATAAATTGAGCGCTCTTTTCCAAAACCTGGCCCTGGAATCTATATGCCAAAGAGACTAAACAATTCAATCAAATTCCGTAGTACTTAAGGTGGGGCTTCGACTTTATTTTTCAAACAATCAAAATGCCATAGCGATGGGATAAACTTGGGTCATGTTCCATAATAGGGTGTGCCGAAATATTTTTTATGAAAGTTCCTTTCATTGTTGTTGTTGCACTCAAATGTCAATACTTATTTTTTTTCATTCCGGTGCAGATCGATTTCAAATAAATATAATATTTTAATCTGGACCGAAATTAAATAAAATAATTATTCGCATTGAGTAAACTAAAGTTAATAAAATAAAATAACTATGTGACACCTTAAAATTGAATTTGAAAAGTAAACACCCGTACGATACGTTTCTGAAGAAAATATGACTAAAATAACTATGTCTAGTTTATTCATCATACGCTCTGTCTAGTTGTGAAGAAATCCTTCCTCACACTAAACTATTGATTATCCATTCATCAAATTCGCGTGAAGAATATTTTCTCCAGATTAGGTTCTGGTTACGTCTGCAGAGGTTCTGATCAAATTCGCATGAAGAATATTTTCTTCAGATTAAGTTCTGATTACGTCTGCAGAGGTTCTGAGGAAATGATTCCTCATAAATGTATAAACACATTAGATTCTCAATATAATTTTATTATGAATATAATATTCAAGAAATTTGACATAAGAGACATGGGCGGCTCTGACTAATTGGTTCATCATAAAGCATTCATGAAATTAAAATTAGGTTTTGAAAATATGCCTCAGGTAACTCGCTAAATGTAGTGCAAAATTTGAAAATTGTTAAAATTGCAGTAATTGCGCTAGATAATGTACTTGAATTAAAAAAACAGTACTATATTTAGTCCAAACAATTTGGTAGTTTTACTATTTCCGAGAGTATGTATTTCTGACAATTTTATCGTGTAACATGTTGACATACCAGTTACAAAAAATTGTTTCTAATTAAACTACATGGAAGAACTTTAGCCTTCGACACAAGGAAAATAGCCTCTTCTCCTTTTTCACAAGTAGCCAAAATAATTTTCTGAATCAAAAAAATGAGTTTCAGGCTACACATAACACTATCACACCGTTTTGAACAGTCCATCTCCAACGAGTTATATTTGTGAGAATTTTTGAAACAGGCTTTATAAATTGGTGCATATTTAGAATCAATGTTTAAACGTTGACCCATTTCCGAATTATTGAGAATGTAATGCTTTCAGTTCCCTAATATCCTCCAATTTTGTGATATTTTGACGCAATTTTCTTATTTCTAACCCAAGAAAATATTCCTTCGATCACCAATATATATATTGATTCGACTTAAAATTACGGTTACGCATGTGGTAATTTGTAACTGATTGTGATGTGTTGCATCGAATAAATGAAATGCCGAATAAGCCTACAGCGGACTCAAATTCTGGGCACAATTAATTCCATGAGTTAAAATATGAATTGTTGGACCAGATTATACCATAGTTTCCTAATTGTAGATTTTACGTGGAAAGCATTACGAACTCTCATAAGACTTGGCAGTTCCGCCCAAGGTTAAATCCCCATCTGATTTTGGCCTGGCTTCCCGTGTAATTTAAATTCAAAATCGCTGTATACCTCCGGCAACCTTAAGTGTTTTTGAAAATTGAAAGAAATGCAAAATACTCTCGAAGGATGAGCCACGGCTCCTTCTGATACCATAATCAATTACACGTGAAATCTTGCCTAATTGATTGTAGGAGTCGAAATGTGAAAAACAATATCGGAATTGGGTTTGTAAATTCCCATACCAAAGCCTACCAATTAATCTATTCGAAACTTATTCATTAACTGAAAATAATATAGACCAAATTGATAATTCGGACGATTTCAAAGCTATTACACCGCGAACGAAATATGCACGAAATATCATGCCTTCCCAGCCTTAAGTTTGTATCCCAGGAGTATTCAGCCGGAGTTATTCCTTTCTGACTACAATTAAAATATATAATTCTCATGCGTTTACATTGATACAATTACATTATATCAATTCTCATCTCACTAATTTGTGTATATCTTCACCACCCGGGCAGCGTAATGACCTTACGAGGATGCTGTCGCCATTAATAAATAAATTAAATATCACATAGTTTTAATATACAGGGCATAATACGGATTTTGTAAGTTAAATGACGATTGATTAATTGAAGGACTTACATGCTAAGCTTTGGTTTAACGTTGATGCATGTACGAAAGTACCAAGTACATAAATACTACCGTCGCAGAAGATCAATTGAAATTACTTCATGCACATCTTTTAATAGAACACGGCTGCCTTATGAGAGGTGAAAAAACTAGAAAGTCCAAGAGAGGCAGGCTAGCATAGGGGTTAGAGCATCGGGTTATTTACAATCATAAAACTGGTGAGGCGAGTTCAAATCAGTAGGCAGAGTGCAAATGCTATACAAGCCAGGTTGATTCTCTTTTTGCTTAATTCTTGACGAACCAATTCTTCAAGAAAAATTAATCAAGGCGTGTTATGTCTAAAAAGCGCGAATATTAGTCAGGATTGTTTTTGGTGAAATTCTTCTGACGAAACCATTCTCCATAAATCATCTTGACAAAACTTTTGCCCGAAATAATTTCTGACTAAAAAGCGCGAATATTACACAGAATGGATTCATCAGAGGCTTCTTCAGAGCGTATGAAGAAACACTTTCGTACGGGCAATCTCGAATACATTAGTTAGCATGGGCCAATTTTAAAAAAAAATCGCGACAATGTTATAAAATGCTGGAGATATTTTCAGGAGGAAGTGGCTGTCAATTCTTGCACAGACATACTCATTCAAGTTAACCATGTCATACTT
>JAQFYE010004523.1:0-13257 GCA_034694305.1 Protaphorura glebata
ATTTCACCAACTGGTCATGAAAATAAGTTTCACTGAAAATTAATTATCATGACTTAGTGATGAAGCATTTATTTTTTTATTTCAGATGCACGAGTTAGACCCCAAAAATTGGGTTTGGAGCTATTTACTATGTACTCGAGTTCGATTTATACGTAGACAGTATGGAGGTGGACACAATTCCTACCCAGATCAGAGGGAAATTGCAGCTATAAATTATTCGGTAAAATTTGCTCCTGACCATTATCGACCGATTCCAGTTGCCGCAGTTTGTCTAAGTCTGGCTGAGATTTTGCGTTGGAGATTATTCAATAATACTTCTCGGGACGACCTCATCTTCGGAGAGCATGTGTTCAGATCCAACGACGAGATTGCCAAGTTCATCGTGGAGACCGCCAGGTGCGCAGGGAATAAGTTACCTAATTGAATTGAAGTTCTAAAGTATATAAAGATATCGCTGTCTTGTGTATGTCATGTACATGTGTACTATAGCGGCGGTTAACAATTTTGGGGTAGAACCCATGAACAAAAGTTCGGCATAGGTCGACGGCTACAGCATTATCGCAGATCCAGACGAATCGAAGTTCTACGCTCTATTCTTGGATTAATGATGAAAGTTCATAGGAAATAGCAATATTTCATCGAAATGAATTTCCGATGATTGAGAAATCATGTTTCACCATCACCATCTATCACCGGTCATACTATATATCAAAATTAACAAGATCATGTATGTACGACAAAATGTGATATCCTTGGTAATTTCAGGCATTTATGATGTGTTTTCACCATAGATTTAGAAATTTCTAGACTAGGTATGCGATATGGCCTTTCATCGACTTCAAAACTGAAACTGAGGTGGGGAAAACCTTAGAGAATAAAATAGAGATAGAGGGGCAATGATATGGGCTTTTCCGAAATTCAAACAAATCTTTTCGTCCCCATGAGAGGCATTTGACACGAGTTTTTGTTGAATTTTGCTAACGTTAATCTAAGGGGGAAACAGTTTGGCCCTTGGAACTGTTTGCAACGGATTGAAATAGAGCGAAATGCATGTAACTTGTATTGTGCATCCAATTATAAATTGTACGGATGGCATGGAGGTGGTGGAATGCTCAAACCTTTAATTCACTTTCATTTTGGCTATTTGCAGAAAAGCTCTTGAGACAAGCGAGGTCTGCTTTGGTGAGCTGATTCGGTATGGAGAAATACTGTCATCAACCATGCCTCCAAAATACCAGGACATCGAAGTATCAGAAGACTGTCTGGAAAAAACGTTGAAAATAGATCCTACTAATAGTAAAGCAAATCACCGGATGGGTGTTTTCTTATTAACATGTGTAAGAGAATCTTATTTAAAACCATTCAGTTGTATTTAATGTGATTCATGTTAGAAAATTCCTTGTCATTTGTATGAGAGAATTTATTGCGAATCTTCTTGCTATTAATCCTTGCTTGGTCGTGGTACATTATCGCTGAATTTCATCGTTACAATGTTCGCATCAATCTAGATATGCATAGTTATTTGTTGTCTGGAAATCGAAAAGCGTACGGGGGAATGAATTTCCGAACAAGTACACAATTAATTCTGCATTAAATAATTCCATGAAATTACAGAAAAAAGAGAAACCGAAGGCGTTGACATTTTTCCGACGTGCGGTTGTACTGGCACCAGCCAATTACCCGGCGTGGATGGACTTTATTCAGACTCTTCTCTCCGAATGTGAAGATGAAAAGAAAGCTACAGTTCTGACAAATATTTTTGAAGATTTGATGGAGGCCGGTAGTGGACCCAAATGGGCTTCTCTGAAGCAACGCGTCTCCCTTCTATTTCTCAGGGCCTTGTATTCCTTCTTTCAAAGCAATAATGACGATGCAATCTCTGATTGGTTGGAACTAACCAAAATAAGTGCGGACGATTCTCACCAATTGTTCAATGTAAGTACCAAAGATTCTATTTACTTTTTTGGATTAATGTTTTTCCTTTACAAATTCATTTCAGGATCTCCACAGAACCTTCAAGCGCTATTCTTTCCGCCGATCAATACACACGACGTTAGATAGCATCGAGAACATAATCAGTGAGGAATTACAAAATTGTACTGATTCAGGGAAACCGACTCTTGAAGTCTTGTTGAAGAACATAGCTGATGCTAAAGGACACCGCCAGAGGTTTTACAACCAGTCAAGTGACAATATTACTCGCTCAAAACCTATTCAGGCAGCGCAAGCGCGACCACGACATCCGACTTCAGAAGCTGATTCAGACGATTGCTGGAGAAAGTCCAGTCCGGCTCCGGCATCGGCGTCTGCAACCCTTCAAAATCAATCACCATCGTCGTTTACTTATTCACAATCTTCCAGCCCTGGACAATTTTCAAAGTACAATCAGGGATTTCGTCCTGACAGCGCAAACACGAAAAACTATTCTGGTTCTCGGGATTGGCAACAAGCTAAGAGCTTTCGTGGTCGTGGTCGAGCTCGCACTCCCAGCCCTGATAGCTGGAGATCTTAATAGTATTGCCGTGTTCTATTCGTGACAGTCAAAAGACGGAGATATATACGACTTTATCTTAAATTGTCAGAATTCTATCCTAATTACTTTCGTGTTATGATAAAAAGACGAGATATCAATTGAAATTGTGGAAGACAATAAAATATTTAATGACAAGGCATGTTTTATCACAGAATGCTACTCCTGAATTTCTCAACACAGACGAGATATTATACGCTATTTTGTCCGATATAATGTGAATATGTACATTGCGAGAAATTACAAAAAAACCTGTGAATTTCAAGTAATTGGAGATTGGGAGATTGGCCTGAATCGAATGTAAAGACAATTAATAAGTGGAATACACATTGGAATCGTTGCTGCATTTTAAAATTCTAATCACAATCCGGAAGCACATGCAAGGGTGTAAGCTATTAAATTAGGAATGGTATTCAACTTTAATTAGCCTATAAAACAATCTCATCGTATTGTTCAACGGGTACATAAGGCCAAAAAAACATTATTATGTCACGTGAAGCTTATAGGCAAATGAGAACATCACTGTTATTAGGTAGGACGAAATGATTATACAATAATTCAGTCACATAATGTGCACAGTGTTGGAATAATCTAAAACGTTATGTTATAAAGAATTAATTTCCCTGATCGTGCTCTATAATGAAGTTAAAGAGATTTTTGTTAATTTCTAACATTTTGCTGTCTAGTCTAGTCGGCGGGCCCTCTCTAGTAACTACAAAACAATTAAAACGTAAGATACCTACCATAATCATAAACTTATCAAGGCAAAGACGAATTTCCTCCTAGAATTATCAAATAATTAAATAATTGAGTTGTCTAATTTTCCATACGATATACAGCTGTGGAGTACGCTCTCAACCTTCCGCATTGTAAAATTCCAGAAGTTCCGCTGATCAATCCATCATTAATTTCGGAATGGAATATAACATTCAATGAAATTCGTTGTGAAAAGGAACCAAATCTTTCGACGTGGTCTGAAGATGGGGTTTGTGATATTATTATTTCAGCTACCGTCAGCCTACTCTAGGGTTGTTTAGTTTACAAAGTGTAATAGCCATAGCTTATGTCATCGCGCCTTTCAAAATAAATAATAACCGTAGAGTTCGCTTTCATGACATGGCTCCGTGCCAAGACAATAATGGTCACTGGACAAACTAATGGTTACATTATTCTATTTCAGGTATTACAGCTGACCGACTATGCCATTAACAATTTCACTGATTGCTGCTATACAGAAATTTTAAGGCCCGAGGAGTTAGAGTCCGACAAATATATGTAAGCCCGAAATAACTCTTGATGCCTGAGCTAGAAGTACCGATTCTGACTTTTAATTTGGCCTCCCCATGCAAGAATATAAGAACATACTTCGGCATATTACTAGAAAATAAAAATAATATATCCAGAGGGAACTTGCCTAGCAGTCCATCGAAACTATTAGCTTCTTTGACATTCCAGGGAAGGCTAACATATTCTCTCACGACGCCGTTATGGTGAAAGCCAATTAATGATAGTATGTTTTATAAAACGTTAAAAAGTAATTTTCAACATTATTACAGACTGTCAGACTGCACTCATTTCCCAGCTCAGAAATCAGTCCTAATTTCAAACCTGGAAGTTGAATTTGTGTACGTGACCTGTCAAAATGAAAAAAAGCAATTCCAGAATAAGCAATCACGTCAATCCACTCCGAAAATGAAATTTCACTCTAGGATTGCATTGAAACCCAGAATCAAGTCAAAATTGGAGTACTGGAGACAATTCGGAGACGCTGAGAAGCCTGTTAGCGTAATGATTTTAATTTTGGACTCAATTACCAGAACACACGCTTACCGTGGAATGCCGAAAGCAATGAAGCTGTTAGAGGAAATGGACTTTGAAGTATTTCGAGCACATCATGTGATGGGTGAACCAACGGTTGAAAATGAAGTACCCATGATGTTAGGGACGGTCACGAATGATTGGGAAATGAAGAAGCCACATTACACAGGAAAATATGACAAACTCCCGTTCATTTGGAAGAATTTTAGTCAAGCTAATTATGTGACAATGGATAATGAAGACAGTCCACTTTGGCATACATTTAATTTCAATGGACGTCTAGGTTTCACTAAACAACCGTTTGACTACTATATGAGACCTTATTATTTGGCCAATGAGAAAATCAATGGAAAAATGACGAAGAGAACGATGCACATTAGTCATACACAAAAGCAGACTGGGACAACATCAATAAACTACGAGCCATTAATTTGTATGGAAAACAAACATGTCTACAACTTCCTGTTTGACTATGCTTGGGAGTTCTTAAACATTGTAAGCCCAAAAAGTGTGCCATCTTTCAGTTTAAGTTTCCTTGGATGGCCTCAACATGATTATTTGGCATCCATCCGATGGTTAGATGATCCTGTCGTAAATTTACTGGAAAACATCAAGAAAACTCCTGATATTTACGATAATACGGTAATCATACTCATGGGCGATCATGGGTTCCGTTGGGCAAATTATTCGGACACCGAGGAGGGTTTGTTGGAAAGAGACCTTCCACTTCTAACGATTCGCTTGCCGGAAAGATTTGCCAAGAAATATCCGGAACTTGCTGCCAATTTGAAGGAGAATTCTAAAAGAGTTACGTCGCATCTCGATATATTCAAAACATTGGTTCATATTCATAAAATTGCGGCAAATGAAACGAATAGTGAAGAAAAATCGGCTTCATATGGTTATGATAGAAAATACGGCCACAGTTTATTTGATAAAATCCCGGAAGAAAGAAATTGTGATGACGCTAAAGTGCCGAGTCGTTTCTGTGCTTGCAATTACCCTCTTTACTCCGATGAATTTAATTGGAACAAATATAGTAAAGTGAAGGCGATTGAGGGACTATCAGCGGTAGGGGCCGGAAGCGGTTAAGCGTGTATTTTGTATAATAATTTGTTTCTGTATTGTCAAATTAAAGATAATCCGAATTGTGCTCATCATAATAGTCCAATAAAAAATAACATCAGATTTTACAAACTACATAGGTAGTCTATAGATTACAATCATAACCTCAAGGCTTTGCTGCTGGGATTGCCCAAAAAAGCTGAGATACACATTAGTGTGAGAATTTTAGCCCGGGATCTACTGAGCAAGCCATCGCCATAAGACCCATTTCTCATAATTTAAGCGATCAGAATGACTTTCTATTTAAATTCTTTCTAAAATGTATGTCTCACTTTTCTGGAAGTCATTCAACTTGGGCTGTACAGTAAAGAAATAGCTATCTAACCATATTATGTTGACTTTTATCCTTACTTAAGGGAATTAAAATTTCTTGAAAGAAATGCACTATGATTATTCTGATCATATACGGAAAGAACTTCGTCGTGAGAATTGTGTGTCGAGCAATAATTGTTCCTTCAACATTTTAACAGGTGCTCATGCTAAATTGGAGAACCAGAATAGCATAGGTAACAACGACCACGCAAATCTAGAATATTTAAGGATTCCAATTGTTAAATATGATGTCTGACTCGTAGTATTTAAGTGATTACTTACACTTCCTAATAATCCATATGTGACGGTGAAGAATCGATGTCCTCTTATCGGTCTAAGTTGCTCAGTAGTGTTGCCGTAACACAGGATTCCAAACGTAAGATAATGAGCCTCCGCTGCCAGTAAAAACGGGACGAAGGATGTGAAAACATACGAGATGAATAAAATCCGTGTACTCCAAATGTCTTCGGCCATAAAAATATAAAATCCATTCCCAGAGAAGATTGGAACCAAACTGAGGAATTTCGCCATCACATAAGTAGCTGTAATTTCATTGATGGAGTGCAGCAAGGATTTAGTCCCGTCGAAACATTTAGTTACCTGTGGAATTCATTTGACTTGATTGGATTGCATAAAATGGTAGAATTAAAGTAAAAAGTGAACGTAGACATATTCCCCCAATGAACGTTCCGTAGCTTATAACTTCTATCAGCATGCTCGGATCGGGCTAATTCTTGATTAATCGTATGCTTCATAAAATTCTAGTAACACAATCCATCCATTGAAGTGTAAAACATTTAACTTCGCAACAAAGAATTTCAATCGGAACGTTCCTGGGGTCATACACATGAATTCATCCCCTTCCTTTCACTTTTCTGGAGAAGTGTTCGGATCCTATTCTGACTATTTCTAACCAACCCAACCCAACCCAACCCATAGGGAGTCGGCATCCTGCTGACACTCTAATTATGGAAAAAAATATACCCGATTAGTAAAATGATTTGAACAACTTACTTCAATTTTTGATCCCTTATTGTCATTATTAACTGAATTCAACTGACGACAGGCTAGGAAGGCAGTCATCGACATAATCCAAAATAATGAATCGGCAGATTGGGTTAAAACTTCTTTTGAAAAGAGAAGAACGGAGTAGATCCCCATAAGAAGAACATCCTGAACAGTTGTTTCACTCAGTGCTTCTTGTTGGTCGTGTGATTCAAGCAGAATTATATATCTCGCGTTAGAAATTATGGAATAGTAAATCGAAGACTCGTTCGTTCCTGAGCGGGCTAAGAAGTCATACATGACGACCGAAGCAATTGCTCTTACAGCGATAAATGCTTGGAGTAGATAAATTCCAAAAACAATCTGGAATCAATAACGACAAAAACATCGAGTAATGACATTCTATTCCGTATTCGCCCAGAAATGCGAATACGTTGAATAATACGTTATTACCGTCGATGATTATCTTACATTCAAAGCACAGATTTCCAGAAACTTAACAGCAATTAATAACCTGTGCTGCAGAAATGTTTTCCGAACTCTTTTTGGTAAAACATAAAAATTAGGTTTAAATATCGAGTAAGCTGATAAGACTTGACAGAATGCGAGATCCTGGCAGCAGGTCAGGCTTATCGAGAAATACGGTTTATAAAACTATGAGCACTTTTTCCAGCTGTCAACCGCATCTGATCTCGGAATTAGTGTGCTTCTGTCCTATATACGACTGATATCTTGTGCGTTAATTATCGGTTTGAACATTTCAATTAAGTTGAAATTACCCATGGGTTTAATTGTTGGTTGAACTTCGGCAATGCCTCCAAGATTGTCTTCTTTTTAAGCCACAGAATTGCTAGGAATGAAAAACAACGAAGAATTTCTGAACAACCCTCGGCTATGAAAAACATGGCATTCGGACTCTCATCTATGGGGACTTTAGTAAAATTCCGGATATACAAAAACGAGAACATGAAGACACATGAGTGTAGACAAATACAGCATGTCTAAAATAATAATAAAAAAGAAACAAACAATATTGATTTGAATAAATGTTATCCAATATTTCATGTAATATAAGCCTGCGAACCTGTTGAATGCAATTTTTACGAAGTACAAATGTGTCTTCACCAGTACCGGTTGAAGTAACTACTGAAAAAGGATATAGAAGTAAACAATAGTAGAAATTTATATGCTTCTTTAGCAAATTTTTGCACTTTAAATCACTTTCACTTTTTTCGACCCAGCGGATTGACATTTTGGTCCTAGCACTTCGTGTAAGAATCGTTTCGTGGAACTAAATTTATGAATCTAACTCTACGGGTTCCGCCATTACCTATATCAAAATTACCGAGAAGAGAAATACGCGGTCTTTTTATTTCCAGATTATCAGACACCAGAATTGGAGGGACCTCCGACGGAAGAAGTAAAATCGTTTTTACATTCACAAAATATTAATGTGCCACCAGGTCGGAAACAATTTATAGAATTTCGGACAAAATGAACAAAGTCTACTGGCAATACCGTGAAACTCTCAGTCTCAATTGTTGATCAACCTGAAGTATATTGAGGAATTAGCGTTTTGTATGGAAATAAGTACGTTAGGCGAGTTGGGCTGGGCCCAAATGGTGACCCAGTGAAAAGATCCAGATGTTAATTCTTTAATCTTTTGATTAAGAGACATTCAATTTTCTCTGTTTTTTTATTTAGCGTTCATAATTCAATTTGCTTTCTAATTAGAGGACGAGCCGAAAAACTTTACCACAATCAATCAAGTTGCTAAGTAAATATTGACACGACATATTGTAATGTAATTGGCATTCAATAATTTCTTTCAGGCAAGCACGAACGCTTTGAGTGGCCCTGTCGCCTACAAACAGATGGTTTAATTTTGCATTTCGTGTAGTGTCGTGGTCTAATTTCGGGTTAGATTAATTGAATAATTTTATTGTCAGTTCAATTTGTCACAAGTAAGTTTGATTCCCACATCTAAACTAATTATCATCGCTATTTATTTCCAATATCTTAGGAAGAAATTCTAATCATGAATTGCTGGTTACTTTAACAAAATTCATTTAGCCTGTATTATGTTTTTAAATGATCAATTATTTTCGGCGATTTTGACTGATCAAATGATAGTGCAACACAACAGAACCGATTAGATTTCATACTCACGACTTTATTCTTCGCTAGTCAAAATTAAGCTGAATGAAGTGCACTGAAACTAGTATAGTTAAGTGCAAAATATGTATACATTTTAATACATCGTGTTAATTTCAGGCGAAGACATGGGATTCTAAGGGTTTAAACTTTAAAACCATACTTTATCCAATGTCTAATGCAATCTGAAGAATCGACACTTAGGTAGATGTCGATACACGATACAGGTGCCGACGCGACGTGCCAATGGTGAAGTCGTACTCCTTGACTAGGATCGATCACTATATACTTATAAGTATGTTGAATCAGATATTGTCTTCCGGCCGATCCCAAGCCACCAGATTATTCATATTGGATATATTTTTAGTGCTAGTCCTGTCGAAAGCCGTTCGTGGCCGTGGGCCTTTTTCCTCTTCCAAACTTTCCGCCCTCCCGTTTTCAGATTTTGGCTTTGCACCGCCGGTCTTTTTCGCTGACTTTGACCTTTCAGCTCCTGATTTCTTCTGGCGCCCCGTCTTTCCTGCCGTGGAATCGTCATTTTTATTATCTTCCGTTTCTGGCGGTGATTCTGATATTTCTGTTGCTGCTAAATTGTCTTCTAAACTTAAACGGTCTTGCTTTTTCCCACGTTTCGGTTTAGCGGATTTCGGTCGTTCCTTCTTTTCCTTGTCAGGTTTTGACGATGGCCCGGGAGGTTCATCCGGTTCGTAAGCTTGGTTAACAACACCACCCTCAGCAAGGACTACTTTTGCTTTCGATTGTACAATTAAATTCTCTTCCTCAATATCAGTGTCCCCTCGAAGACTTTCCCGAGAAGAGTTGAGATTAATGGAGTCTCCGGCGATAGATTTTCGTCGAGCAGATTTAATTCGATGTGGTTTATAAGAACGAGCAAGCAAGTCCGAGAAGTCCGTTTCGCTGTCATCTGAATCAAGACTTACTCGAATCAAATCCTTTTTGTCTGAAAGAATGAGGATTTTTGGTCGCAGACCAAGTGTAATGTTGCGACGTTTAATCTTGACTTGTTGCTTAGCTGGTATCATCATGGATGTATCTGGTGATATTGATGACATGGATCTTTCAATCTCCACATCCGGTAATTTTCTACGTGGTTCCAGTGGAATAGATTTCAACATATTCGGATCAGATTGATTCATCAAATTCGCTGGGTTCAGAACGACCTCCCCAGACATCCCACTCGCCGTTGGAGACGCCGCACCGGGTACAATACCGTCACCAGCAGTTAAATTTAATTGTCCAGCCAATGACTCATCGAAACATCCGAATAAACTTTGACCGCCAGAAAGATTGTTTGGAGATCCATTTGGAATACTAATCCCTTGTCCCTCTGCAATCGTCGATAAGGCCGCATCCAGTCCAGCACCCAAGGCCTTATATTCAGCCTGCGCACGCAACTGGTTTACATCTGTCTCCATGGACTGTTGCCGTGGTCTATTCAAAAAGATTTTGAATAAAGTCATACTTTGAACTTTATCGGACTGCCGTTCAGTTTGGCTCGTTACGTTTTGGCGAATTATCTCTATGACCAAATAACGAACTGACATGCTTGAAGACGCAAACTGACAAAAACATATGAATATCCATCTCTACATTGACAGACTCAAATTCTTTCCTTCAAATACAAAATTTTTTGAAATTAAGTGCCAAAATAAGCTACAAAATCATCAAAATGGTGTCATTGTTAAGAAAATCCACCTCAAACGTTTTCGCCTATCACTGGCTCTCCGTTAGGGGAGTACCATTAAAATTTTAATTGAGCTCACGTGATTGCTTGAGGTGTACAAATTGAAGTTCGATGACCCCACATTAAAAGTCGCATCTCTTCACCAGTCATTCCTCGTTTCTTGAGTGCATGAATTGTCACCTTCCCAACTCGCTGGAATTATTCAGAAAACTGTTTAAAGCTCTGGAGGATATTAGCTGGTGTTCAAAATTACCTTCCAATTTGAAACAGCGCCTTTCCTCTGATTTGCTCTAGTTTTACTTTTTGTCTTGATGACCATGACCCCTCTGAGCTCAGTTGACGGGTCAGAACCACCAAGTTTTATACTATACTCTTGAATGTACTGTTTCGCTAACTCTTGACTAATGGCTCGCTCCAAAGACACTACTATTTTTGCCCACTGTATGCAACACAATTACAATTAAGAATTGAGCAATATTTTAGAATTATTCTCGATTCGACAAATTTGGAAAATGTTTTACCTGTTTAACCCATTCTTTCTCACTCCTCTCAATGACTTGAGAGTAAGTGTTCCCCATCATTGCGATCAACATGTTAAGGAGTAAAATTGGAACCAAAATCATGAAAGTGATGAAGACGGCTTTTGCCATATCCGGATATCCGATTTGATTCAACTCGCTGTACTATAAATAATACATATAATTTACATTATGTAAATATATATAGTAATATTATACAAATAAATATTGTGAACATATACATAAATTCCGCATAAAGTTTTCTAAAAAATGTATGCATACTAGTGATGTCCTTTCTTTCTGATAACTTCGACTTAAACTGAGAAGGACAAACTATTATACACCACCCTAACCTTCATATGGAAAAACCGATTGTGTCCGATGTCAAAATATCGGAACGTTGACAAAAGGAAACTCTTATCTTATGTATGCTCTTCAATATTACATACATTGAATCCTCCGAGCGTCATCTGGTAAAGTGCCATCCATGTTGTGGGATACTCATCAAACATCATGTCGTTCACTCCAGGGTGACTCTTATACAAATAAAAGAAGGCTTGCGAAAAAGCAAGCAGAAAGATTGAGTAAATAATTCCGAAAGTAATCATATCTCCAGTGATCATTGAATAAACCATCGTCACGAACGGACCAGTCAGCTTAATTGCTCTGCACAATAATTTGAAAATTCCATATAACAGACAGAGAGGTTTCTTTTCAATCAATCAGATATTTTTCATACCCTGCAAAAAATATCATGAAAAACCAAGACCCAACCATGGCGAAAGTCAGTAACGCTTCTTCCATTATAACGTTTCCCATCATTCGGAAAGGAATGCAAGATAGAATGAGGAAATTCGCAACAAGGAAAATTGCCTTGGGTGGAGCTTGCGGCTAGGAAAGATTATTTAAGGTTTACATTTTTTAATGCAATTATAATCATAAGGTACCGATAATATTAATTCGGATAATTGTCCTACGCGACAGTTCAGATATGTTCCGATCAGTGTCGGAAATGTCTGACCTGATAGGAGCCTTATGTGTGTTAGTCTGCATCGCACAATTAATATATAATTTCTTACCAGTTGTTTGACGAAGCTTACTAGACCTTGATTCTTAATTTCTTGACCTTGCTGAAACACAACATATGAAATACAACTGCAGATAGTAATTGCTTCGAATCCCATTCGTATCAAATCTGTTGCTTCATAATATTCCAAAAGTGACCGATCTCTGTCCTTCTCTTCTGGACGTAAATATATCGCAAAACTCATAGCGAGCAAATGAATAGCGGCAATCGATATCCTTTTAACAAATTGACCCTGAGCAAACGTTTTCCACTTTTCCTCGAGCAGTCGTTGAATGATTCCACCGTCCAACATATTCAAATGTTCTTCCTTCTTTCCGGCGAGGATCATAAACAGTGCAGAGTTCCAATCTAAGAAAATAAGATTAAAAATTAATCGCAAAGAAGACAATGTCAACAATGCAGGTTGAGCCAAAGAAAATTATCAACCGTGTGATTTAGCTCCATTTTTTATAATTTGAGCAAAATCGCACTTCCCTGCGGCCAACCTGTCTTTTCAAGGGAATATTTTTTACTCGATATAACTTTTATGAAATATTAACTTGTTCGGCCGTCAGGACAGATGGTGTCCAACGCATTGAGGGGATATCCAGAGCACGTGATGTTGCTGTAACGCCAAAATTCCCGGCTACTCAATTCCAACATTTCCCTGTGTGTATATAAGTGTTGAAAATTATGCATACTCATAACTCAGGTACACTCTTAACACTCTTTAGGATAAGGCCATACTTAAACTTAAAACCAAGCAACTAATTGCACCTAGTCATTTGGGGCTAGAAGCCTAGCTGAATGACTTCTTGCCTGTACTTGTTCAAAGACAAAACATCCATCACGTGAACAAGTACACGAACGGTGTCAGATTATTCCACTGTTGCTAATGTTTATTAAATATTATTGACACTCCAACTAAGCAGCCAGCTTCCATATACGTCAACTCTCGCTATAAGACCCACCATTTTGTTCCAGGTTTTCGGGTCTTATGTCGGGGTCGTCTTATATCCGTTAT
>JAQFYE010004524.1:0-13255 GCA_034694305.1 Protaphorura glebata
AAAACAAAATTTAAATTTGAGGATGTCATTCCTTGAATGCCATCGCCTGTCTACATGGAGGTTCTTTTATGTAAATTGTAAATTATCACTACTTGCATCCGGAGGTGGAATGGCGGAAATTCAATTTCCATGCACCTTGTATTCATATGGGAGTAAGGAAATAACTGCCATCAAAATAGGCCATTAAGCCGTATATGAGATTTTTCGTCAATTGAAAGAAGTACTAATCCGATCTCAAAAATCCGATCTTCCTTCGGATTTGGATTTCTTGCGAAAAATTCCGAGTCAGATAGGGTGTCTATCATTTTACTTCTCGAAACTTCATAAAAAATTTGTTTGATCGGGAAATGTGCATGATAGCATGTAAATACTACCCGTGGAGTTCTTCCCATTTTCTCAAGAAGTACTCATCCGATCTCAAAAATTCTTTCAGATTTGGGTTTCTCGCAGTATTTTGAGTCGGATTGAGTTCATAGAATCCCATTTTTCTTTCCTCCGCAAGTATAATTTTGATTCGTAAGTGTACGCACAGGCAGGGAATGCATGGACATTGTGGTCTCTTACTATGGGCTCTACATTACGACATCCAGTAAAGTTTGCTCAGTGAAACCTTCTTTGGATTGGATTACCTTTCCCTTATGCAGTGTGTCCGAAATGAATATGAACACTGCGAAAAAATTCATGGTTTCCAGAGTGCGTACCAGTTTTTCGAAAAAAAAAAATTTTTTAATAAAATTTCGAGAGGACTTGGTTTACTTACAATTTTTACATTTTACAATTAGCGAAGGGTATTCTCGATGTAACGGCATCTTTTACTTTTGCACTCGCAGTCATTTGCGACACTCTGTACACATGTTTCCTGACGGACTCGACTACTAATAAGCTAGCGTAAAACTTACTTGCTGTTTCCTGGAAAGAATGGACGTCGGTGATGAAATGCTTCAGCTACACTCAGTTTCACCATCACGTCTTTTGTTAATTCGACTGATCCAATTAACAAGCGGATTTGAATAACCATAAGCCTGTTTCAAATTTCTTGACGTCCAGTGCGAGAATGCGGGTGATTCTATTCCACACAATGTCTGGTACATAAGGGTTCAGAAGACTTCCCCATTTGATGGGATCTTTCACGAGGGCCAGTAAACGAATGATTCGAATTGGTCCATAGACTCCGTCGGGCGTATTCGCATGGGATCCAAATTCGGAATTGAATGCTCTCAACCCGCATAAGGGTTTGCATTCCCGGAGATGACGCTCGAGCTGAAAGTCAAAATTTCGTCACGCACTTATACAAAACAGTACATACTTCCAGTTCTGTCCGGACGTCTGTGCTCACCCTTTTCTTGAGAAAATTACTCAACGGATTTTAATAATTCCGGTGTCAATGGATTCAGAGTTCTCCCAGATGCATTTTATTGGAATAAAAGAAAATATCCTTTTCCCCTGATTGCGGTTATAACCCAATTCCCTTGCACTCAATTTGTGAGGAAACTATATTGGTCGGACCTAATTAGGAACAGTGTATGAAATGTAGATAATTTTTCGGGGAACAAAGTGGGAGGAACAAAAATTTAAAGAAAAAATATTCTCCTCACTCGAGAGGTGGGGGGGGGGGGGTGGGGTCCTTATTTTTGCGATAGTCGGTATAATCTAGCTAGAAAATTCAATCAAACCATGCAATGTTAGTTCAGCTTCAGTTGTACCGTTTTTCATCTTACAGTTAATTTATGTCAATGACGAATAAATAGATAAAAAGTATGAAGGAAAAAAGCAAGAAGACTAAACAAGGTGATTCATTTTAAAATGAATTAGCTTGTTTTAGTCTCCTTGGAAAAAAGTATACTTTCAGATGGTTTCACTTTTGGTGGACATACTGATTAAGTATTCAAAAAATACGTCCGAATCGAGCATAAAATTCTATTATTTATTAACATAATATCTTTCCATTCCAGTAGAATTGAAACTGTCGGTAAACACTGCTTGTGAATTGTGATTAGTGATTACATACAGGATGTTTCAGAAAAAGCGCATAGTTTGTGTTTTTTTCGTTGTTGGGCGGTTTAATCTCATTGTCTGTAATGTTAATTTTCGTTACTACACCAAAATATTATCAAACAACTATGCGCTTTTTCTAAAAACACCCTGTATATTGGAATATTGCTAATCAGTCAGTTCAGTGTCAGTTCAGCAAAGACTTGTCAATATTTTTAAGCACGTTTTTATCAGGGCATCACCGTATATATAATACTTGACTTTGTTAGGTTAGGTTAGGTTAGGTTAGAGAGATCAAATTCACGACATCAAATGACGAGTCGTTGACCTTCCGTTTAATCTTGAGTTCAGTTTTTTTTTAGGATGCAAGGTGAAATATAAAATAGTTGTATTAGAAATTGAACTTTGTCTTCATAAAAAAATATCCAGGGTTTAATAAAAAAAAATTACACATTAACTAATATATTGTCGACATTTTGTATTCAGCCGCACACATGCAGAATGACTGAGTGCATTGGCGAGTACGAGTACAACTCAAAAGACCTAATCGGTCATGGAGCTTTTGCCGTCGTCTTCAAAGGAAGAAACAAACGAACAAATCATTGTGTCGCCATCAAATCAATTACAAAGAAAAACTTGGCCAAATCCCAAGCCCTGTTGACAAAGGAAATTGCGATTTTGAAGGAACTGACGACTCTCCATCATGACAACGTGGTGGCACTCTTCGAGTGTCGAGAAACGACGACACATGTATTTTTAGTCATGGAGTACTGTAATGGTGGTGACCTGGCGGATTATCTGAGTACAAAAGGTTCATTGAAGGAAGAAACGATCCGACTTTTTTTGAGACAACTGGCGGGTGCTATGCGTGCATTGAATTCTAAGGGCGTCATTCATAGGGATTTGAAACCGCAGAATATTCTTTTGAATCATCAAAAACCAAATCCACTCCCTCATGAAATCTCGTTGAAAATTGCGGACTTTGGATTTGCTCGATTTCTTCAGGATGGAGTCATGGCTGCAACACTTTGTGGCTCACCAATGTACATGGCCCCCGAGGTCATCATGAGTTTGAACTACTGTGCAAAGGTGAATTGATGAAAAAAAATTATTTTCAAAGGAGGTTAGACACGGAGATAGGATTTTCGGCTATGTTGAGCAATAATTTTGATGCAGTGGTTTTTGTCGCATTTATGTGGAGTACAAAAATAAAAATTACCTCAATTTCAACCTTAGAGCATGTATGTGGTGGCTGGAAAAAGTCGACTCAAAAATTCCAATGTTTGACCTCCCCAGGTCAAGGTGAAGTTGAGAAAAAGTTGAGGAAAAAAAGAAAAAATGGGGCAAGTTTGACTTGACTTTCCCTCCCGCGCCCATGGAAGTCGAGTCAAACTTGCTCAATTTTGTCATCTTTCCCTAAAAATTTCCTCAATTTCACCCTGACCTAGTGAGGTCAAACATTGGAATTTTTGAGTCGACTCTTTTCCAGTCACCACATACATGCTCTAAGGTTAAAATTGTGGTAATTTTTATTTCTGTACTCCACATAAATTTGACAAAAAACTCCGCATCAAAATTGTTGCTCAACATGGCCGAAAATCCTATTTCCGTGTCTAACCTCCTTGTATTATAATTTTATTTTGAGGTGTTAATTTGTAAATTAATTCTATTTGTAATCTTAGGCGGATCTATGGTCTCTGGGTACAATTGTCTACCAGTGTCTAACAGGACGAGCCCCATTCAGTGCACAAACTCCGCAACAATTGAAAGGTTTCTATGAGAAGAACCTTGTCTTAAATCCGAAGGTTCCTCTGGGTACTTCGTCGGAATTAACAGATCTCCTCAACAGTCTTTTGAAAAGGAGCCCTAAAGAAAGGCTTGAATTCGAAGCGTTCTTCACTCATCCATTTTTCTCAACGTTGCCGGCAGCTGCGCCACCTCCTGTAACTGCTCCATTACCGATTCCCAAGAGGAAAACATCTCCCACCCCTGACGAGGATATTGCATCATCACCGGAAGCCGCTGGTTTTGTTGTCATTCCATCTATTCCGAAATCAAGTCCGATACCTGTTCCTGGACTCAGTCAACCCAGTTCTCGTAGTAATTCGCCATCCTCCAATTGTAAAAATCATTTGAGGAATAACAAAGGGCGTGGAAATTCTGTTGGATCTAAGGGGAAATCCCCCGGCACTTGGTCTCCGGACATTTGCTCCCTTTCTCCACCAAGAGTACAATTTACTCCGACTCCGAGTGGGACTTCGCCACATATGACACAATGCGTTGCAATCCCAGACTCTAAAAACTCATCCCCAAGAAGATCAAGTGTAGATGCCCCTCCCCTATTATTCGCTACAAGCCCACCAACAGCAGACCATTTCATTTTTAATTTTGAACCACCGAAACTGACAGAAGAAACTTTGTATGAAAAGGATCACAATGTGACGCTTGCAAAATTGAATTTTGCTCTAGCTCTGGCTGATTGCATTCTGGATTTGGCTAAATCCAAAAGTTCCACTTTTAACAAATTCCCAGACAACAATTTTGATTTTTCTCAAAATGCAAATACGAATGTTCACAAATCTGAGCAACTTATTTTATACATTCGATCTCTTCAACTACTCTCTTCCGCTCTTCGACTTGCTAAGGAAGAATTGGAGGAATTAAGGCTTCGTCCATCCACGGCTGTCAAACACGTCGTGGGACAATTAAATGCAAGATTTAAAACCAGTTTCACGGCTACGAAGAAACTTCACTCATTTCCCCCACCGTTTGCTCTGGCGAATCAACAGAGTTTGAATGCAGATCGTCTCATTTATTTCCATGCGATTGAAATGTGTCAAGCGGCTGCTTTGGATGAATTATTTGGTGATCCGGCGGATTGTTTCAAGCGCTATCAGACTGCACAAATTTTACTTCACAGTCTTTATCAGCAAGTTGGTTCGGAGCAAGAGAAATCTTTACTTCTCAAGTACAAGGATGCTGTGGAGAAGAGGCTCTTTGTTTTACAGCAGCAAGGATTTGCTACGGCGTCTTTTGATGAAAATATTGTAGAGACTGCGTCGTCAAATTGAAATCAAATCTTGGGCTGGGCCTTTAGCTAAATATTTGTGCTTGTGCTTACAGATTTTTCTCAAAATCTACGGTACGTTCGCATTATAAATTATCTACAAAATTAAATAAAAATTATTATAATTAATTAGAGAAAGTTAAAGCACTTTCTAAGCGAATTGAGATCTAGTGAAGCTTCTGCTAGAGTCGGGCATGTTTTATTACGATTTTACAATTTGTATTGTATTTCACCATTTGTGCAATTATTTTATTTAAAAAATTACTTGAGAAATTGAAATTGGTGTCTTTTTTTTTGGTGTACCTGAATTTTTTTGAGTGTATAAACGTACAAAGGGTTTTTTTTGCAATTAGTAATGAAGTGTGATACTGATGCTGAGGTTACGAATTATGTGGATACAAATATTATTCTTGCTGTGTTAATACTTTACTTTGTTAGAAGAACGTTTTGGTTTTCCCTGAGTTTGTATCGTTGACTCAATTTTTCATATTTTATTATGTGGTGTGGTGATATGTACGGGAAGGCTTATTTATTTTAGGGATGTGCTTTCATTCAGTGTTTAACGTACATTTCATTAAGTTTACGAAATCTTGAACAAATATCCTATGTATTATACTACTTCGAGAAAGTCAAAGTACTTCGTTCGCGCGTTGCGATATTTACTCTTAAAACGAGAAATAAATAAATAAAATTGCATCGAATTCGAATATTTGTTCTACTTTTTTTTTTCAGATTTTTCAATTTTCACAAGGTCCTCAGGAACTTTTCAGAGATAGGCGTAGAAAAAAGTTTGATTTCTGGGGAGAGATTTTGAGCGAATCCCACTCGATAACGCATTAAATTGAGTGTTGGGAAAAGGTCCTTCCTGATAGGCAGGTCAGATGTTAGTCTCCCAGGTCATTTAAATCGTTCGTAAATGTTGCTCAGCAAAACCGACATCATCGTTGTGGTGGAATTTCTTGGTGCGAGTGTTGCAATCGTATATGTGAACCTGTTTTAATTAATTTCTATTGCGGTCAAGAAATTCAGCTTAAGCTGTTGTCAACATTCGGACCCGGATTTAAACCAAACAAAGAGAATAAGAAATATAATAATATGATACACTTGAAATAACATGAGGACGAAAATCATTATTGATTTTTCGACCATTTCTTATCTAGTCTTATCTTATAATCTAAGCGAAAAACAAGCCAGGTAGGTCTGGTTACTTTGTACTCATAAACCGAGCACGGTGAAGATTAGTTAAAAATTCCACCGAAGTTCACAACTTTTGGGTCGAACTGACGAACAACAGTTTCTCCATGCATATTTGCTAAAAAATTATTGAAAATAGTACGTGTATGCTTCACTTTTCGTATCTCTTTCGTCAATTTTACATTTTTGCGCTATGGGCTAGGCAAAACATCTGGTTTCCCCCTATACATTCACTTTAATTTACAAAGTATTTACACTGAATTCCATTTAGAATCCACATCGGATTCCATTTTGCTTGTAAAAATATATATACAAAGAATTCAATTTCAACTGCAAACTATCTACAATTGATTCGATTTACCGATTCGGAAGATAGGAAATAAGTACCTTAGACTAGAGAATACAAATATCCTTCAATTCTCTTCGTCCTACAAACGCATTCGATTCCCAAAATCCGGATTCTCGTTTAGTCCGGAACAACTTGTCATTCTTGTACTGGATTACTTGTCCAGTGCGTTTACAGGTGTTGAAGATGTTCAAGGGGCACTGGGATCTTACGTAGAGAAGGTAAGGATTGACAAACCTGCTTTTAATTAGATTCCTTTTATCAAGGAGTTTGAACCATTTTTTCCTAAGGAGAACCGAAAATAAACAAACAACTAAAATAACAAGTTTTCGTTTTTCTGGTCTCGCGATACATTGAAGAACCTCGATGCGGGACCAGTGTTAATTCGCCTGTAGACGTTCGATTTTGTTTGCATTGGGGGTGAATGACCTTGCATTGGGGGTGAATGCTTTTCTAAAATTGGAAAATGAAAAATTGACGTGGCGGGTAACGTATTTCACATATATAGACATTTCAATCGTCATATTTTCATGTTGATTCTTTGTATACTTTTCGACTCTCCTGATTACCCAAACAGCCGGTCCAAACTCCTTGCCTTTTATTACATTATTGATCTGCACTTACCTATTAACCGACCAAAATTCTCTACCAAATATTCCTACTTTTAGCTGGATTGTACTTTGGAATACTGAGTAGGGAGTAATATGGACTATGACATGATCCACATACACAGGCACAATATTCTACCCAATAGTAAATAAAATGTATTGGTTAGTATGAGCTTGAGCTTTCAATAAATCTTTCTGCACATGCATTGACAGTCAACATGACTTCACACTTTCAAAGCTAATAAGATTGATGGGAGTTTACATAAAGCGCAAATCTCGGATTTCAAAAATAGATTGGGTTTCGCGAGAGTTGTAAAATTGGAATGAAATTGGAACATTGGAAGTCCAAGTCCTGAGAAAAGAGAAAGCAGAAGTTGTGGCCTTTCACCTCATCCCATTTGTCCGCGCCTCATGTACTGGTGCGCCTTTGAAAATTCTTGTGAAAATTTTGCACATTTATTCGGCATCAGCATTTGGCTACAAATGGAAACCAATAAATATAATTTGCAAACAGAATCCCGTCATTTCCAATCTCCATTTGAGAATTTTGATTAGATGAGAAAAATGTGTAAATTTATCGATTAGGGTATTCCACTCGTAAAATATCCTAGAGAAATCGGTAGGATGTTGATATAAATAAATACAATACAATTAATACAATCATGGAATATATTCTGCTAAGTCTTACAAAATTAGTTCGAATTCTGCAAAGATGTTCAAGAAGCCGAATAGTCGACACATTTAATCGATATCTAGTATAAAATTTATGTGATGCCTCCTCAAATGCAATGGTTAGAACTTGTACGGCACAGACTCAAGTTAATTTATCTGCCCTAAGGTATTTCTCACAATTAATTCCAGTTTTAAAACTTCTGCCGACACGTTGACAGAAAGCCTATACCTTATTCAATGTATTTCCTTGTGTAAATAAACTGAATCCGAAGATTTAGAAATTCAATGAAGCCATCTCTTCGCAACGCATTTTTATAGTTACAAGTCGTGGAAATGGCGATTACGATTAGTCAGAGAGAGCCATGGTTGACATATTGAGCAAATAAAATAAATTCATCTTCGCAAATTGAATTTCTAACGTACGTTTTAAATCTGTACAGAATATGTGTGCGGACCCCCTGTACCAGTTATGTATTGGGAGTTTTGTTGCATTTAAGACCTTGTCCACGAAGTCACTGGAAGTTTTTCATGAATTCTGTCTGCAAAGTAGCTCGTAGTCCATTTTCTCTCGGGTCTTGTACTTTGGTAAAAGCGAAATAATGGATTCAACCCGGCGTCTAAAAGTCGATATCATAATACAATCCTTCTTTAAGACACTCCTTATTTCAAGAATCACAATGTAAATATTAATGAAGTTTTAGGATTTAGGATTTGTGTTTATACAAATTGTATAATGTGTATTACGGGTCTATTCTAACTTGCCCATTCAAAGCCATATTTATAGTATTCTAACACACGTTGTGTAAGTCCTAAGACAGATTCCGCGGCGGTAATTAAAGTACAAGGTAGTTCATATTATCAAAAATTCTAATTCCTTCGTCTTCCCGCCGTGTTCAAAGAAAATAATAAGATACACATTTTTCAGAGAATATTGTATGGGACCCAAGCTCGTGTATCAGGATTTCGTGATCGCGAAGTGCAAATCCTTGACGTCTCTGTAATCCTTTTATTTGATTATTTTTGACTCGATAATGATTAAAGTATTTCATCGCAGTTTTGTGTATGGGTATTGGCTTGCGGACACGGCATTCTATTTGTGATTGTGATTCCTCTTACTCTTACTTATATTTACTAAACAATCATTTTGCCACGTACATACTATCTTTGATTGCATTTTAAAACCACGTTAATGGTTAACCAAGAAGGGTCAAATCGGATGACGAGTGAAAATGGCATGTAGTATAATTTCTGCTTGGGTGTAACATTTCATGTACAAAGTTGAAATTACTGGACCGTCTACTCCTGGCATTTATACGCATACTTGGCCCTGGGCGAAATGTTTGCTTGGAAGAAAACCTTTCATGGGACGAATGGCCATTCAACCCTATACTTCTACTTGGCTATGTGTTGAAGTTCATCATATGACGTTAAATAAAAGATTAGAACTCAACATGCACGCCAAGAACTTTTTTTTTCTTTTACCACTTGTCATTGTCATTTTAGCTTTGTTACCCGGTTGGTACATATAGTTTTCCGATATTTCTTATGACCGGTTCAAACTACATGTACATATTGCATTGATTGAATTGACTGTGCTCCACAATTTTTGGTCAGACAAATGTTGGGAAGTTGACAGAATAAATCCACGTGGCAGTTTTATATTGTGAATTTTTTCGCATCATTACGAACGAGTATTATCATTATTATTATTTGTGATTGAAGAATGAAGACGAGTCCTAAAAGAATGTGCATCATCACCAGTAGTGTCGTATGGCTAGTGTTTTTGGCTTTTATAACAAAAGTTTCGCCATTAAATGAGGAGGAAACGCCGCGGACGGAAAATGTTGAAATCAAGAAGAATTTTGTTTTGAATGATGGAGGTGAGAACAAATAAAACTTTTGGTTTCGTGTTTCCACATTCCAAGGGAGAAAGTCAAGGAAAACTTGAGACCTTGAGAGACTTCAGGCTCAGGAATTCGAGTTTAATATATTTTAAATTCACATGAAATGGAAGACGACGACCAGAAGAAATAGTATATTTTATTTTATTGCATACCACTCCACTGCACTCTTAGCATGTACACGACAGTCTCATAACTACACTATTAGCCGAGCCCCGATAACCAAAATACGGCCTAACTTTTAAAGACCCTTTATAAAGGAACACTCGCATTTGTGCTTTTTTCCTGAAGGTCCTTGTTGAACTAGCAAAAGAATCAGACTTGGGTAAATTACTTTAAAAATGTAATTAATTACAAATTACAAATTACACTCTCATTTCATAATTGTAATTAATTACAATTACAAATACATGGAGAAATTTCAAAAGTAATTAACTACAATTACAATTACGTCGACAAAAATGGAAAAGTAATTAATCTCAATTACAAGTACGTAATTGTAATTGAAAATGCAATTACAATTACAAATTACAATTCAAATTACTTTCTCGAAATGATGATTTTATGTGTGCTGACATCATAGTTACATCTTTGTATTTGATGGCCAACATTTTAAGTAATTGTAAAAGTAATTCACAAAAATATAAATTCAGTTACAAATTACAATTACAATTACATACAATTTCTAAAGTAATTAATTACAATTAGAAACTACAGCTGGGATTCTGAAAGTAATTAATTTCAATTACGATTACGTAATTGTAATTTTACTATGTAATTGAAATTACAATTATCAATGTTTTAATTGACCCAAGTCTGTGTCACCAAGACATAACAAGCTGCAGAAGATTTTACCTGTAGACTTTTCAAGTACTTTCAAACTTTGTTTGATACATCCGTATTACGGCATTTCTCTATAAAATTGATTTATTACCTTAGGTTCATAGAACTTTGGTCGATATATAATTTTCGCTGAGTTTCGGCAAATGATCCATTTTTGATTCTGAAAAGTTTGACCAAAAACATAATCTGGTAGCCACCATTCTTTTGAATTCATTCTGATGATTTATGCAACTTTGTTCCAAACTTTGGGCTCTCATTTGATGGACTGACTGGTTTTCTTATATAAGTGAAAAGTTTATAGAATAAATCGTACTGTAATTTACAAAATGAGTCCAAACTGTTAATTCCCATTTCCAGCTTAATGGGAACATATAAAATTCAATGAAGTTTGTGCAAAAGTTCTTTCATTATTTTTGCCAATTATATCGTATTACATTATTAGGTACCACTAAAACTTTTAAATTAAACCTTTGAATCCGCAAGTAAGATTTATCAAACGGCAAAGAGTAAGAATATGTTGGAGAAATTAATAGCTTTGCCAGCAAGGAGAGCGTAGGAGTAGAATTTTGTAGAAGAATACCTACTTAAATAAATAGCGAAAGAGAACAAAAATATGGCCAATTATTTTTCAAAGTTGTTGATCCTTACTTTCACTATTTTTAGAATCTATAAAATATTTTCGGTACTTCTGGAGTTTCTGATATTTACAATCGTAATCATGTCAAGGATACGCATGCTGTGCCGTCGTAGTTACGGCACGACTGGCCCCAATACCATTGAGATTGCAAAGCCTGTTTGTCTCTAGTTCTAGAATTCTGTGTAGATTCACGAAATTCAACACCTGGATTCAAAGGTAGGATGTAAACCTTAGTGGTCGGAACTCGGGAGATAATGGATTAAATTTGTACATAAAAAGGAATCTGTAGGCGAAAGTTGAGTATGCGTTACAGAACGTCCTGGGAAAATTGGTTTAGGCCGTTAGGCAAATGGATGCGACGACGACGATGGGAAAAGTCGACACCGAAGGTGTAAAATATCCAAGATATTCCCGTATGCTCTTGTTCTATAAGATCGACGATACTTGGGTCGCGAAGTGCACTCTGGTCCAATTTCTCAAATATTTAATATTAGTTAAACTAAAGTACAGTGCGTATGGGTTTGTGAATTACTGGTCTGAATATTAAATTCAAAACGCATGACGAATGATTTGCATTAACTGATTGACGGATTGGTCCAATTTTTCAAATGTTTTAGAGAAGTTGAACCACGGAGTATAAATCTAATTCGGAATATTAAATTTTAAACAGATTACGATTGACGCGACGCTTGTGTACTGATTGATACATTATAGATCGTATATACTTTCATGAGATTAAAGATCGGAAGCTCAGATAGAGACAGAATATTCGAAGGCGCGTGTCCCGGTCAATGTGACCTTTGGGAAAAACTGAAATCACTCCAACCCGAACATTCTGTCGAATGCACGTCGTTTCGGCTTATTTTCTGGATTTTAGACGGAACTTCTGCCGTCCACTTGTTTTTATTGTTATGTTGGTCTGCTGCTGTAATTATATGTTTTATATGTCCTTTCTCCAGATGTTCAAGTTTTGACAGACGTGGAGGGCAACTATGACCTTGTCGAGGAAGATAATGTGATTGTCCTGACGAGACATAATTTCAATCATGTCCTTCATAGTAAAGATTATGTCTTGGTCGAATTCTATGCACCATGGTTAGTCATTTGGTTTCTTAATTTATGATATTTGAAAAGGACCTTTGGCTTGGAGATACGATTTCAGGCCATGTTAAGTAATAATTTTGATGCAGTGGTTTGTGTCGAATTTATGAAGAGTACAAAAATCAAACTTACCTCAATGTCAACCTGAGTGAATGTGGTGACTGTAAAAGAGTCAACTCAAAAATTCCAATGTTTGACCTCCCCAGGTCAAGGTGAAGTTGAGAAAAAGTTGAGGAAAAAAAGAAAAATGTGGCAAGTTTGTTTCGACTTTCCTTCCCGCGCCCAAGGAATGTCGAGACAAACTTGCCACATTTTTCTTTTTTCAACTTTTTCTCAACTTTACCTTGACCTAGAAAGGTCAAACGTTGGAATTTTTGAGTTAACCCTTTTCAGTCACCACATTCAGGCTGTCAGGTTCACTTTGAGGTAATTTATATTTCTGTACACCTCATAAATTCGACAAAAACCACTGGGTCAAAATTATCACTTAACATGGCCTGAAATCGTATGTTCATATCTAAGGTCCTTTAAACGAAAAACTGCGCTAACCTTTGCTCTGATAGAATTAAAGTTTGTATTAGCGATACAGTTTATACCGATTCAATTGGCATGACATTTGGTAACCGAGTATTAGAGTACTTCCATGTCTGCATCCATGAGGAAATTATGAACCATTATGTGAAAAGTTTTGACAAACTATTCACAGTATTGAAATTTTTAATTAGTGCAGAAATAACTACACTATGCTTCAACTCGGTTTGCTTTCTGTCGAATAAATGTTGCTTAAATTAGTCTTTCGCACGAGTCCGAGTCCAAGACTCGAATCTCGAGTCCGAGTCCGTGTACGAGTCCGGGACTCGAGTCCAATCATGCAGGACTCGTCGTTGACGAGTC
>JAQFYE010004525.1:0-13254 GCA_034694305.1 Protaphorura glebata
TATTTAATTACAATTACAAATTACAGCTGGGATTCTGAAAGTAATTAATTACAATTACAATTACGTAATTGTAATTGAATTTTGTAATTGAATTTACAATTACCAATGTAATTGACCCAAGTCTGTTTTTTCGTGAATTTATTGAAGCTCGTATGATGCATAATATGCCGATGTACAGATTCCGATGAGTACAACTTCTATCAAATCTGTCGGCAGCACTTAATCAGTTCAACTTTTCCAATACTTTGAACTGTCAGCTTTTCTCGGACAATTTTCAGTCTACGACTACTCTGCATAGGTATCTCTTTTATACTAAAATAAACTATTTTTACACTCTTGGGATGGCTGTGTATTATGCGGCCTGTTACACATGCACTTTATGCGTAGGATTTCAATACCATTTATCCCGTCAGTACAAAGTTGGAGCACAACTAGCGGTATGTTGAGAAATATTACTTGAAGGAATAAAACAAGGGCATAGTGCTTTAGCTATTGCGATGAGACATATTCATGTGAGTATGAATAGAAGTTAGAGATGTGATTAAGTCAAATTGAAGAGAAACAAATGTGAGTTAGCGCCTTACCATTCCTTGGATCAGCTTAAGAGCACTGCGTGTCACCAAGTCACTGGAATCGGGTAAGACCTGGATTTTAAGGTTCGAACTTCTCAACGCCGTTGGATTGTGCTGGTAAAATGGCATATTCAATATATTTATATTTATATTTTATATATTTGCACTTCAACTACGATGCAAATGCAGCTCAGAACTAATTATCGCAAATGACCAATTAGACGCCCCGGCGATTAATTAAAATTTGTACTCACTTTTAGACCCAGCGTTCATTTGAGCTCTGGAGTGATTCAAACTACCCGCACTCATGGAAGAATCTATCCGGTGACCCGACCCAGGCGTCTATTGAAGCCTCGGCGTCTAATCGGTCATTAACGGTATAACCATATTTCTTTAAAAATACATATAGCATTCGAATAATTATAAAATGGACTAAATGTACACCTGATTTGGACCAAGCCGGGACGGAACATTGCTCATACACGTGGATATTCCGTGAATTCGTCTTCTACCTAGCACATGTTGAACAGCACTTTTAAGGAATTTTTCAATCGGTTTTAGCTGGAACGGATAGGCCATTCTATAGACACTGGACAAACAGTTAACACGCGGAAAAATTAGACTTTTGATTAAAATGTCTGAATTAGCAATCGACAAAACAGGTTACTGAGTGTAGAGTGGTGAGATTTTGCCACATAGCATGCGTGTCAAGTCAGAGAACATTGGTGTCAAGTGAGATATTTGCACTTTACTCGATGGAAATGGCACATGATTCACGTAAAGAATGTTCTTACAAGAGAAGCTCACGACATGAAGGTCGCACCTAGACCCGCCACTGACTTTTTCACATCATTTGGGATCCCCTGACATGGAAACGGTCAAAAAATCGCTCGTACAAATGAAGTACTTTTTTTGGCATATGTTCGAAAATTTGATTACAAAAAATCCTGAGGTCCCCCTTTTAAAAAAATGAAATTGTGTGAAAAATTGTAAAAATGTATACCGTTTCCGGCGTTTTTCATTTCGCGTCAATGTTGAGAGCTGCCCATTAGAGGCATTACAGAAGATTTTGAAAAAATTCAAATTTTTTTTCGTCAAAGATTATGGTTGGATCAACCAAGGAACTTAAGGGGACTCAAAATTTTGATGAAAGAGTTTATTTCAATTTTTTCAAAATCTTCTGTAATGCTTCTATGTGCATCTGGGTACATTGAAACGAAATGAAAAACGCTGGAAACAGCATGCATTTTTACACACAATTTCATTCTTTTCAAAGGCGGGACCTCGGGATTTTTTTAAGCAAATTTTCGAAGATAAGAAAAAAAAAGTACTTCATTTGTACACGCGACTTTTAACTGTTTTTTTGTCAGGGGATCCAAAATAGTGTGAAAAAGTGAATGGCGGATCCAAGTGCGATCTTCATGTCGTGAGCTTCCTTTGTTAGTTGAACTTGCGGAATCTATTTTTAAGAAATAGTGGTAACGAAGAACTGAAATAGGAGATTGAGTTGAGTTCAATTAGTTACAGTTACGTACAATGCAGTAGTGTCAGAGTTACTGTGTAATTTTATACTCTTAAGACGCTCCTAGTCCTGAATAAATCCACTTTGTCTGTGAATACTGACAATGGAACCACTTAAAGTGTATCCGTGGATTTTCACCCAAATTGCTCTATTTTTACAATCCTGACACTCAAAATAGATACGCCCTGGGCGATCTTGAAGAACCGCTTGCGCGTGCGCCCTCGCCACCCACCTAACTCTCACGCCGGTATCCGAAAATCTGAAAATCTAACATTGTGAGAGATAGGCAGGGCCGGCCTTTGGGGGAGACATTGGAGGCGGTCGCCTGGGGCGCCAAATCTTGGGGGCGCTAATTTTGGCGGAACGCGAAATGTTGAAGCGCAAATGCTTAATTCTACGGTTGCAGAGTGCGATTGTCTACTCTTTTCAATATTTTGTCAATGGAAACATAAAAATTTTGGCCCTCCGGGCCAATTAACAATTTTGCACTTAAACCAACAGCAAGAATGTAAAATGTGTGGACGAACCGTCAATTTTTAAGATATTTTGTCCAATAAATTCAAAAAATGTCGGTCCTCCGTATTGATTAACAATTCTGAACTCATACACAGAGCTAAAATAATCTCAGATAGGGATGAATTGTATACTTTTCATGCGTTTTTGAAGAAACAAGAAAGTAAATTGCCCCTGTGGGTCAAATGTATATGTATACCTCCGCCCAAGAATTGGTGTGACAAAGAATTGGTTCAAAAATGAATTGGAATGGGAAATTTCAGACGTCGCGTATTTCATATTTCTGAAATGACCTGCAAAAAGTATTGGTGTCTTGGTGTCAGTATAAGCTTATGGGTATACCTTATCGGAACATGCAGCTTAATCTTAATTCATTAGTAGGGCGCTGAATATAGTTTGCCTGGGGCGGCAAATATCCAAAGGCCGGCCCTGGAGATAGGGAAAATCCCAAAACGCACCATTACGTGAGCACGGGAAAAATCAGAATTCCTTATGGGAAAGAACATTACGGCCGACTTCTCGTCTCTCCCGCTTGTCTCCGCTCGTTCGCACTCACACACTCCAGACAGTTCAGCGGCGAGTGGATTTTCGGATACCGGCACGACACTTAGGTGGATCTTAAAGATCGTACAGGGCATATCTATTTTGAGTGTCAGGATTGTAAAAATATCAATTCCGAGCAATTTGGGTGATAATCCACGGACACACTTCGAGTGGTTCCATTGTGAGAGAGTGAGATTGACATAGAATAATATTGGGATTGATTAACGTAACGGTTGGTTTCATCACAGCCGTGTTTTGCGGTGTCGTTGAGAATTCGCTACTTCCTAACCCATTTCCGACCGAAGGTCATCCCTTGCGGTTCGGTCGGCGACCGGTCCAAAGGCATTATCTTAAACTTTTGTATATCCTTTCCCTTGTTATTCTATCGCAATGCCACTCTCCCAATTACTGATTGCGTGATCGCCTTCCCGTCTGATCCGTGCACGCAATGCGTTTGAAACCTCTTATGAGGGATACGCCTGACCTGACCACGAGGAACAATCGTATCTTCAAGTTTGGGTTAAAGTTAAATATACTTGAGTGATTTCGTATTCTCTTACTAGGTCCTTCTGTACCAGGCAGACTAGGTTATTCCATAACTATGTATACTTAAATAAGTATGCTTCCACGTGTATTCAACAATTGTTAAGTTATTCAATGCCGAAGTATGCAGCCACGGTAAATTCTTTGGGTGTATTTTAGGCGATCTCTAAATTGCTCATTTTTTCACTTCTACTTTCAGGCAATAGGGAAGACTGTGTTCTCATGAGTGGGGTTCAGTACCATTGTCTATTTTTTTCCTCATCGGAGGAGTAAAAACTTATAGAAATTGAAAATGAAAGACCTTGACCCGACATCCGATTTTGTTAGTATGTTATCATACCCTGAGTGGGCCAGGAAATATTTTCGTACGTACATTTTCGAATATTTGGGGAAAAGAGCTCCTGATGTCACCTCTGGGAAAGTTGAGAAAGCTTGGGTTAAAATGCATGCCTTTTTTTCAAAAATTTTTGTAATGCATATAATGTGCGTGAATTGAAAAATGAGAGGGATGCACTTTAACGCATGATTTTTCAACTTTCTCGGAAATTGGAAGTGGGACGTTTAAAGAGTGGTCGGCATTGTATGTTGGACATTTTTTAAGAGGAGGAACACAGATTATCAATATTAAAATCAACAGATACCATGGTTTTATTCTTGATCTTTGAATACAGTGTCCTCTTGAATTAAATGCTACAGGGTACCTAATGAATGTTTCGGGTTTCAGAAATTCATAATTTTGAAAATATTGACCAGATTTTCAAAAAAAAATATTTTTAAGGGACGAAAGAACTTGTTTATTTACAATTCTGACATTTTTCTGTTGGTGGAAGATATTCTCGGTATAACGGTCTAACTTACTTTCTCGCTCACAAACCATGATAAAGTTATTAGCATGGGACATTTTGATTCTTGGAAACCGAATTCCATATGTCTGAACGTATATATGTCTTTTCATGTCTTTTCCAGATTCTCAAAATTTCATAAATAATTTTTACCCCGTGCCAGTACGTCTAATTGCACCACCCTAGTTGATCGCCACAGACGCCATCAAAGCTCGGAATTTTGAGGATTATTTTTGGCGTTTTGACGATTATTTTTGAAATCTTAATTATTTTTGGAATTCCGAAATTATGAATTTTAGAAACCCGAAACACTCATTTGGGACACCCTGTATATGTAAGCCAGCGGTGGAGCACTGATTAAGGCTCATAATCAAATTCACTCAGACGACTGCTCAATCTCAATCTTGTCAGCTCCAAATGTCTTTCTTAGAATGTCCCTTCGACACATAAATCAATTAGAATTGGATCCATAGGCCGAAAACTGGTAAAATTACTAACACATAATTGCAAATTGCTTTGCAAACTGCAGAACGTTTAATTACCATGCCTCCGTCGATATTACATGATGAACATTGGAAATCGGGAATCCATTGAATGTGCAAGCAGCCACGCGACAGTAAGCGCCCATATCACTGAAATGTATCCAATCACCGACGGCCATTTCAGGCAACGTCGCGTACACTTTGTCCATTCCAGCACATGTTAGGCCCCAAATGGAGCATTCAGTTTTCTCATCATCCTCTTTACTAGAGCGCTAAAATAGTACCCATTACATTAGGAGTATTTCAATGATTGTCAAATCATGTTGATTAAAGATTACCCGAAGTATTTTTGGTTCAACTTCAGAAATTCCAAAAAGGACGTTATCGAAACTTCCATATAAACCATCGTTGATGTAATACATAAATTTATTTCTTCCCCCCTCCTCACTCTTCACTTTTCGGACAGATTGAATTTGAGTCATCAAAGTAAACGCGGACGCTACGAAGAATCGTTCAGACTCTGCAATAATTTCTACGCCGGATTCAACATGGAAACAAACTCCGACAACATTCAATTCTAATTGCTTAGCAATCTTCAATAACTCCGCAGCTTCTTCCATTCTTACACCGAATTTCGCTCCGAGTGGCACAAGTGCCTTTTCTGCCTCGCATAGCAGACGAATAAGAAGTCTGAATTGAAAATAGTATATAAAATTGTATAATATAAATATAAATATAAATTATTGTTATATTTTTGAACAAAATTATATAAACACGATTACAAGACCTGGCGTTCGGGTAGATCCTTTTCATTTTGCGCAGTTCACTTTCATTGTCGAAAACCAATATGGTTACGCCCATTTTTAGTGCAGCCCGGATGTGCGAAACTTGCTTCACCGGATTTGCGAAGATCACGTTTTGGGATTCAGCTCTCACGGTCTTGACTACTTTCTCCATTTCACCCTATATAAGCAGAGCAATATCCATGATAAATAATTAATTAATAATAAATAAGCAATAAAATAAATAAGCAATAATTACATGCCCGTAATTACCAATTCGGTGTACAAGAACCAACACATTCGGATATGAAGTGGCACGATTATTAAAATAATTTAGAGGTATGACCGCTTTCGAAATTAACTTTCACTCAATAGTAGTTACGTTATTTGCTTTAACCTGGGAAGCACATTCGAAACAGACGCCGAGTTCGTTTAGTATCCTCAGTACAACGATGTCATCGCTTTTGACAGCTGGAAATTATAAGTAAAAGAAATTTGAGCCCTAACAATGGATACCGTGATGTCCTTACGGGTAAAAATTTTGTTTGCGGCTGCGATTTCAATAATACACTGTATTCACTGAGAGGCTGAACAACTTTTGTGAAGGTTACGGCACGCTTGACCAGTGGCCAAGATCAATTACGCGGGGAAAATACATATTGTGATGTCATGAATGGATGGGTCATGGATTCAGAAGACACAAATTGCATTAGCCCATTTATATTTACGAGCAAACAACCAGAATTTGCTGGTACAGTCGTTCACAAAAGTTACTCAGGAGGTAATCTCTACAACATACCAAAGAATGCCGCGAAATATATATTCCAGGCTACATGGTAAATTTCGCTGCAAGGATTTTGTGTCCTTTAAATTTTGCTTTGAATCAGTAAATAACTTGTATCCATTGTGTTGGGTCTTATATGTACTAGAACGGACGGTTCTTTGTCACTAAAATTAAAGTAATGAGAAGTATTTGCATAATACGTGGTCGTGGCGTTCTAGACCATTAGTCCTTTATGGTTAGAATATGGTATATGGAATATATGGTTATGATTAGTGTCAGAATATAATTTTATAAATTAGTTTGCAATACGTGCGTATCAGTCCATTAGTAGTACAACTAATGGTTCCAATTCGGTTTTTCTGTTAGAGGTGACTGAATTAATTTGATATAATTTATGTCTAATTTATGGGTAGCTTTTTAATTCGTAATTGCCGTCTCAGGGATCATCAAAGTCCGTATATGTAGATATAGCACATATAATATCATCGGAAGATATTAAATAAACTATAAACTACAGTAGTCGCGATTTAGTCAATAAAAGTTTAAGAAATCCGAGTTTTAATGCCGATTTCTACTCTAGATTTCGTCAGCGCCACTACGCGCATGAAATTTCCAAGCGGAATGGCTTCTTGTATCATCATCGTCCAAAAATTAGGGCCACCATCTTCAGCGTACTTGCGATTCCTAATTATATTTGTATATGAACTTGCAAGTGCCAAATCTGGAACATGTTTACACTTTTGCACGAAATTCCCATCAATAAAATATTCATGACCCAGACTGACAAGACATCCGTATTGAACTTTACTGTTTTACTTATACATACCTATAATTTATGCTACATTTCTGATGCGATTATGATATGATAATTCTCATTTAATCAAGTCACACACTTGACACTTTGCCGTTCATATGAATTGAGTGGAAAATATTTACGTCCTGGCTCTTGTTCTCTACTTAATTCACACACGTTGTGTAAAAACTTCAAAAACAATTTTACAAGTAGGCTAGGAATAATTATTTCAGAACACCAGTATTTTTGTGCGATTCAGCTAATACTAACTACTGCGATAACGATTATCCACCAGGGATTAATGTCTGGATGATTAACAATTAATCTATTTCGAACTCAAGTACGGTGCTCTACACTCGAAGGCAGAAATTAGTCAATTGCTTGAAGGTAAATCTGGAGACCGATTAACTAGACAAAATGACTTTTCTACATTTTTGTTTCGCATTCCTATTTTATTTAAACGGTGTTCAAGTCAATGGCGGAAAACCTGTTTCGGCGGCCGGGGAGCCGTTATTTTTGACTCCTTATATTCGTGACGGTTTAATTATTGAGGCCAGGGAGCTTTCTCGTGTTCAGAATTTATCACCAGCTCTGCCAAGCTACAGCGGATTGATCACTGTGAATTCTTCAACTAATGCAAATATGTTTTTCTGGTTTTTTCCTGCTCAAGTAAGTAAAAAGAACTTTCAAAACTAGAAATATTTTTTTTTAAATAATTTTTGATAGAGGAATATTATTTCTTATTAGAGAATGGCGTCCACGGCACCTGTTATTCTCTGGTGTGAAGGAGGTCCTGGTGCGAGTGGTCTATTCTCATTGTTCAACGAAAATGGACCATACACAGTGGACAAAGAACTCCATTTAAATCTGAGGGAACACTCCTGGCATTTGGAAAATAATATAATTTTTACAGATAATCCAATTGGAGCAGGTATTCAATTTGGGAATAAATTTTCGGACTAGACTTCTAACAAACTCTAATCTTGTTTCACTAAAATATTAGGATTTAGTTTTTCGGACAATGTGGATGGGCGTTTGAAATCTGGGACTGACGCTGAGCACTTGTATAATTTTCTGACTCAATTTTATACCATGTTCCCGGAATATCAGAAGAATGATTTCTACGCTGCTGGTGTTTCATTTGGCGGTAATTAAAATGAACTGGAGGTACTCTTTTTAGACAAGATTTTCTAATACAGACATCAATTCCAGGGATTTTTGCTCCTTCGATCGCGCATAGAATTCATGTAGAGAATTTGGGTGGAAGTCCACTTCAAATTAACCTGAAGGGCCTCCTCGTAGAGTCTCCGTGGTCTGATCCAGTTCGCCAATTGAATTATGGCGACTTTATATTCAACATTGGATTCATAGATGAATTTGATCGGGAACATATCAATGGTCAGACGGAGCTCATGGAAGGTCACATTAATTCCGGGAGATGGAGTGAAGCATATGACGTAACTATATATAAATATTAGTTTTGAACAACGAACGGTCATTTTTTAATTCGTTGACTTGACGGACAGATTTGGACCTCTACGCTCATCCGCGAATGGTCCTATCTTTTCAACCGAACTAAATTAGAACGCGAGATTCTGTACAATTACGTCGGACATGGCTCAGCCGAGGACACGAGCGAATTCTACATTCCTTTTGTGGAACAAGAATTTGTCCGGAATGCAATTCACGTCGGAGATTTAAAATACGTTCCATTCGATGGTCAATCTCAGATACTCATGGAAGACAAAGGTATCAAATTAATCAGTACTTATAGGCAGCCCTTTACTTCGCTATGTTCATAGTTGGATCCCCAGAAGGGAAGAACATTTTAATTTTACAACTTTTCTACTGGATAATTATTTATAGGTTTAAAATCCGTGAAACCGTACATTGAGACACTCCTGAATGCGACGGAGAGATATCGCGTCATGTTTTATGCCGGCCAATTAGACGTCATCACATTCCATCTTGGTGTCAGGCGAATGATAGAATCTTTGGAATGGGGTGGTGCGGAAGAATTCAAGGACACAATTACTCAGCCTTGGAAGGCCAATGGCGGAGATCTTGTGTCTGGTTTTGTGACCAGTGCCAGAAATTTGACATATGTTTTGATGAGGAACGCGGGTCACGACGCAAACTCTGAGCAGCCAGCTTGGGGATTGGACATTGTGACCAGATTCACCAAAAATTTGCCGTTCACAAGTTAACTTGAATCCTGCTGCTTTGATTTTATTTTAATGTAGTTTCAAATAAAGTAATAAAATTTTGTGTCTAGAGAAATCATTGTTATAAAATTCCGTTGGAGTTCAACAATTGGACGAATTTATTTTTGCAAAGTATTTTAAGTACACAATAATGCAGGCGAGTATCCAATTCTTGACTCTTCTTATTGTCATTTTTTCCACTGTTGGTGGAACTGGGAACTTTGCCATAGCGGCGCTGAAAGAACCTTTGTTTCTGACACCTTATATTCGTAGCGGACAAATTCTACTGGGTGGGCATAATGATGATGGATAATAATGTGGATTAAGTCAAGTTAAACTTATGACTCAAACATATTCTTCTGGTTCTTTCCTGTACAACTAAGTCGATAGTGCTCCACACGAATCCGGATTTGGCCGGATTCAGATTCGTTCGAATCCGGATTCGCGAATCTCGAATCCGGCCAAATCCGGATTCGGTTTCGTTTCCGTCGAGTCCGGATTCGCATTCGTGTTGTGAATTATTGTCAATGCGAATGCAGCCTGAATAAGAGATTTTAAGAATCCTTTAGTCGAATTCGGATTCGAATCCGGATTCGCGAATCCGTCAAAATTCAGATTCAGATTTGCTTCCGTTGAATCCGAGAAAAGACGGATTTGAATCCGGATTCAAATTCTAGATTCGGATTCGTGTGGAGAACTATAAGTCGACAAAACGCAAAGGTGACTATTCCTCTGGAATCCACGTCCAAAAATGGCGGATGAGACAAATTGACACGCAAATTGTGTAATTTTTCTTAAAGATTGATTCAGATTATTACTTTTAGGATACTCCAGAATCTCCAGTCATCATTTGGTGTGAAGGTGGACCTGGATTGAGTGGTCTCTACCCATTATTTAATGGAAGCGGTCCCTATCTAATCGACGGTACTTTCCAAATTCAACAGACAAACTTCAATAAAGACAAAGCTCTTATTTTTATTGATAATTCGATCGGATGGAAACGCATTTCAATTTTTAGAACAACCTGGTTTAGAAATATTTAATAAGAAAATCCCATTACATATATTGATATACACATATATGTATGTACATATAATGATGTATCTCATGTGTATAATTTTTCGAAACAATTTTTTATAATAATAAAGTAAAAAATTTATTTCAAAAGAAATAATTTCCGTTGGCGTTGGTTTTACGTTGGCAGACATTCATTTGGTGGTATAAAAGGGCTTCGACGTCATTGTAAGTCCAGAATCGTACCTTCTTGTATACTCATACTCCTACTGGACTCGATGAGGATTTTTTGAATAATTACTTAGGTCCAGAATTTGTAAAAGAGGGCGCTGGGGAGGAATACTAACTTTGCATACTTCGTGTCGTGGAACAAGACCACGTTCGAAACGCCCTCCATGTTGTAAGCACGCCCTTCAGCACATTGCAACGGCCTACTTTTTGCCATAAGGATATCAAAGGTGAGTTTTAATATAATATTTATTTCATGTCCACACACTTATACGCAATGTGATTGTTTTACAATCTGCGCACACACCTTAGAGTCTATTCCAAATGTCAAACTCCCCAGTAGCGGACAAATCTGAATTAAAGCTATCGAGTATTAAAAGGGGAGCTGGACTTTGTTTTGTTCGATTTAAAGTTTTGATTTATAACGACCGCATTGTACAAAGTGTCCCAGAGAAAGAGCACCATTGTTTGATTACATTTCGGCGTAGTTAATCGGCGAATTGTGTTACGGTCAGTTTGGAATTATTGATAAATTCAATAATTTATTTTATCAACGCTAGCCATCAAAATAAAAATCGGTGGAATAGTGCGACTCATTCATAAAATTAATGTCCGGTTTAGTTTAACAAAATTAGTTTGTGGTTTACGTTGACAAACAATTTATAAATAATTCCAACGTGACATTAACAGAATTTCATGTAACTACGCCAGGATATAATCAAGCAATGGGCACCTTCTGTGGGACACCCTGTAAAAAGTGAACTCAAGGTGTATTTGTTTCATTGACATCAAATTGATTAATTTTAAAAACAATTGACTCAATCGAACGCAAAGAGATAATAAATTTTGATTTAGTGGACAAATCAGAGAAAATTTTTGAAGGCAATAATCAAAAAGCAGTTCGGCAGACACGAACTTTGAGAAATCCAGTAAATAAAATTGTTACCTACTAAAAAAATGATAAATTGTGTACAAAAATCCAATAAAATTGTATGTTGCTGATTCCTGGTAAATCATAAAACGAAGTATTTTGTTATGCAGGCCAAGTCTGACAAAATATTATCCCTCATAAATACGACGAGGTCATGAGGTAATCAACCATTTTATAGTTTCGGGCATAAAACACACAAAAAAGGCCCTAAAATCCAATCAACATTGAACTCTGTATTTAATTGAATAATTTGTACACCAAACACGTTCTTCATTCCAGTTCATTTCTGATGAAGAAGGTCAAATTCTGACATTTGAAGGAAAATGCAGTGATGAACCCACCTGTACGCACATGGTTACGTACATGCATGCATGTAGTAAGTAAAACGCACCCTTGAATCAAGGAACCCATTCATAATGAGAGATAATTTATGCAAATGTTATCGATAAAACTAAATCTCATTCACACCTCATATTCTTAAATGAGGGGACTTGTCTGATTTCATTCTAACTACTCCTTTCAATGTAAAACATGAGAATTATCAACCCTATTCCTGTCTACAGGGTCCCAAATATATTTGCATGCTAAAAATGACATGTTCTTACAAAGAATTTAAGTTTTAACTTACACCTTATAACCGGATGAGACACAAACATAATTGTGACCCTGTATTACTGTTCCGCCTTTCTGATTATGGAGTTAACAAGGAAAGTCGTAAATGTACATGTAATACAATGAGCAAATGCATGCAGACAATGACAATGACATACTCTTTAGGATTATTTTCAATTAACGTGTAGTCATCTCGACAAAAAATTGACTAGTGATGTATTTTATTAAAACCCCACCCACTCTACGTACATACATTTATGTCCATAAGTTCAAGTGCAAAAGCCGGTGCGGCAGTGTATGCAGTGGTGGTCTCCATCCTTCATGATCATGACATTGCACGGCATGTTTGGTGAAATTAACTATGAACAGGAAAATCAATGTTAAATGTAAATGCGAATCAGTCACCGTGAAGGAAATTCCTACACCTTCGCAAAAATATCCTCAAATTCTACGAATTTACTTACATGCAAGCCGTGACAATGACGAAAATGTAGAATAATGCTCATCTCTTGAGAATTTGTACCGGAACTCATCAGTCATGGTATTCACAGGGTGGTTCATAAATTAGTCATCTAATTATCTGTACAAGGTTGCTCGTAACTTCCCCCTCTCGGCAGCCCTATTTGGGGGAGTGGGTCAAAAATTGAAATATGCATTTTGTAGAGAATCTTATGCGAAATCTAAAGAGCCAATAAGTGGAGCGGCTGTGACGAGGGTTTAAGTGAAAGTGGCATGAAAAGACCCCAAGAACTCAGTCGGATTTTCGTTACAAAACATGCCCAAAATATTTTTTTCCCAAAAAATTTGTAGTGGCCACCTTTTTGCTATAATTTTATGCAGTTTTTAAAATCCTGTTGGACCGGTTTTGAGAGTATCGAGTTTTCAATGT
>JAQFYE010004526.1:0-13253 GCA_034694305.1 Protaphorura glebata
ACAATGTTATAATTGTAGCCCATTTGGGTGACACTTGGCGACGAAAAGTCAAAAAACAGCTTGGCCGTTTAAGAGTTAAAGACTTTAGTTAGTTAGTTAGTTAGTATATAATGCCTTCAAAAAATTGTTCAGTAGTCCTAAGGCTACGGCATATGCAGTCGAATCAAGGAGACGTCAAAGGAAGAGCACAAACTATATGGAAAATGTACGTCGTTGGAAACCGTTCCCCTTTTTACATGCTGTCAGCTTGGACTCTTTTTGTGAAGGTCCTACCCAGAAATACACTAGTTAGTATGTAAAGTGAAAGCGAGCGATAGCAAAAGTGAAAGTCCAACATTCACATTTACATTTTTGACGTACATTTTCCAATCTGGTTTGTGCCCCTTCCTTTCCTAAATGGTGTATACAATGTCCTTTCATATTTCGCAATCGAATCCAAGAGAAGACTTTCTTCGGTCATCATTTCCTGACAGCTTAGTAATTTCGAACTCAACAATTTACTAATTATTAAATTGTGTATTTATCTGTATAATTCTGACTAACTGAAACGTAATGTTACGAGCAAACTATTCTCATGAATTCGAATTGTAAAGCAGAATATAACGAGTGCTCTTTCAGTCAATGCAACATTAATATTAACATTACGTATAATTTAGTCTTATTCTGAACCGAATTTTACATGTGTAGGAGTAGAAGGAGCTCCCTTGTCAAGTATGGCATGGCAGTTGACATTCACTGCTCTCAAAACAGACCTCGTAAAAAACTACGCTATATCTATATGAACTAATATTTACCCTTAAATGTCCTTCATGGTCTAAATGAATTTTTCTAAGCTTGCCATGTAGAAGCAATAAAGGCCTAAATACATATAAAGCAATAAAGCATTCACGAACCGAAGTAGAAGAGAATAGTCGAAGTACGTAACAAGTCCCACAATTTCCAAATTGATTTTTTTTTCACAAGGATAATGCCAAATTATAAATTAACTTATTTTGACGCAAGAGGTATGGCTGAACCAATCCGTTGGATTTTTGCATATGCTGAAATTCCGTATGAAGATCTACGACTTCCAATGGATGGATTAACTCGATTAACTCCAGAATTAAGAAAAGGTCAGATGTGATTTAATATTCGAATCCCAACCCAAGATTATCAAAGTATGAAAGAATTAGACAAACTTGTCAAGATTGAAAATATTACGTCTTAAAGAATCCGCACAAATTACACATACAGTTAATTTATTAACTGGATCGGGTTCTGACTTGTTTTCTCTTTTTGTTTAAAGCGATATCGAAAGTTCAAAATCAATTATTAATGTAATTTTTTAAATTTATTTGAAGATCTTAAGCTTGATTGGGGTCAAGTACCTACGTTGGAAATTGATGGAACGAAATACGCTCAATCAAGAGCCATTGCAAGATACTTGGCTAGGAAGTTCAATTTATTTGGAAAAGATGAGTTTGAAGAGTTCCGATGCAATGAAATCATCGATGCTGTCGCAGACTACACAAATCGTAAGAGAATCATCGTAACTAAACAATTAATAACGGCTTAGAGGTAAAGCAATACCCCGGAAAGGTGAAGACGTGAGTTCAATTCTCACTTCAATCAATTAAATTTTTACTCAGATTTCCACTTGATTTCCCACATATGGCGACCGGCGGTAAGAGACCGGCAATCTTCGGACCTCCCCGAGGAGGGAGGGCCCGATTTTCGGGGGTGGAAGGAGGTGTAACGACCAGGTTCCTCATAAGGTTAATCTGGTGTACACAGAAAACATGATTCCAGGTGTAAAAGGAATATCTAATTTGGTTAATCTTAAAGAAGATAACCAAGAAGCGTTTGATATATGGGAACTCTTCTATTAGACTAGTATTTGAGTGAATGTTGTAGAAACGTGAAGAAATAAGTCAAGAGAGTCTGAGTAAAGATTTATCCTAACAATTGATTGAGTAGCTTAGACGTAAAGCAATACCAAAGGTAAAGACGAGTTCGATTCTCACTTCAGTCAATTAATTTTTTACTCAGATCACCACTTGATTTCCCACACATTAAACAAAAATGTACTCGAAATCCAAACGCCGATTCATTTTGGAAGATTCAATGCAATTTTGGAAAGAAATGGAGGGAAATGGTCGGTTGGAAATCAATTCACAGTGGCAGACATTTACATTGCACACTTCTTACCTCACTATGAAATGGCATTTGATGTTGACCTGCAACTAAAAAATTATCCAGCCTTGTACGCCGTCATTCAAAATGTTCAAGCACTCCCTGCAATCAAGGAATGGATTGCAAAGCGTCCAGTAACTAAATTCTGATTATAAAATATATAATTTATATAAATACATACATAAAAAGTTAATGAAATAAAAGATAACATCTCCGGTAATATTTCTTTTGGACAAAACTAATATTCATATCAGTTTTGGTTAGTTTTGGTAATTTGTCAAAATCGGTTAAATAGTACATAGGTGCTATGTACTATTTTCGTAGGTATTAGGGTAGGGTAGGCTAATACAGCCCACCTTCGAGCGAGTGTGCAAACTACCCCTTCATTGTCTGGAAGATGAATTATTTTACGAACTCTGCAAAGGTTTATTTTAAACGACAAGAATGATACGTTCCTACATATTATGAGGAATGAATAATATCTTTGATGGTTGTACTATGGACGTACGAAATTTAGATTTACGAAATTTTCATTTTAAATTTTCTTTGTTTATCTTATTATTGCCAAAGTCTGTGTCTGTGAGGGAGACCATATTATTCGCGAACTGGAGATTTTAAACAGATCTATTTAGTAGATATTTTCAATCATCGGCGTATGAACCCGCGTACCCACGTACTCCTCGCTCAACCACAATTGAGATTTAACAATCTCAAATGAAACAACATATTAATAATTGCCAATATTGTGAGCTGAGAACGCGTACGTAGGATAGGACGTGCTAATTCACTAACTCTAATTTTTGGATTTGACTTCATAAATTCGAAAATTCGCATGGCCGCTTAAGGGCGAGATATTTTGTCACTTTCTATCTTCCAGCAAGCAGATCGAGGTAAGATCAATAAACTACGATGCAGTTCATGCGGCTCCACTGACATCCCGCCTGTCAATCCGGGTCAGATATTAATCAGGTAATATCCACAAGACATTATAATTACAATCCGAACTGAACCAATGGTATCAGGAATCACATGGTATAATCACACCTATCTGAAGCTGTTATCTCAGCTGATAATTGTAATATCAACATTTAAAATTTAATTACCATCCGGGTTCACCCGTGAATCCGAAAGTTCTCGTGCCTTACGTCCGACTGCGGTTTAATAGCGATAACCTTTCGATAGGGTATTCGGATACTCTCATAGAGTAGGCGTTCTTTCCATTGTAAGTATAACCGAAGTTCTTACACTATAGAATGTTCGAAAGTGTAAAGTAGGGTTTAGCAGATCTAACCTGTTATTAAAATGAATGCAGATTTGAAATCCAAATAACTCGGTATTTTCTTGAAACTTACATACAGTGGATAACCAAAAGAAAGAGGGCACCCCAACTTGCCCCAACTGCAAGAGTGCATGGACTTTCAAGGACTCCTCTCCCTTGCACTCTTGCAGTTGGGGCAAGTTAGGGTGTCCTGCTTCTTTTGGTATATCTACTGTATAAGCGTCCAAGAAATAAAACCAAAGTACATAGGTGCTATGTTCTTTGGGTGCATATAGTATAAGGCGCAATAGATTTCGGAATGGATTAGCCGCTTCAAATTTATCACCTAGTCGGAAGAGTTCATCTGTTCCAAAATAATATGATATTTTTACTCATTCGACCGTTTGGACTTTGGACTATTGTATTTGTATTTAATCGTGATTACCACACAAGCATACAAGAAAGTGGATTGGTTTCTGAGATCCCTTACATTTTTCTGTGTTGTTCTGTGGGACTGGGATTCGAAACGACGGAAATTATTACAAATGAAGTACATTTGGCGATTGGTAGTCAGTCATTGTCCGTAACCCCGTATAGAATGTGCAATTTTTATAGACTGCAAGGAAACCATCCTCGTGAATTATAAAACAGAATAATATAACGTAAACCATGTCGATTTTCTGATTCGAATTTTACATGTAAAATAATTCCCTTGTCAGGTGTGGCGGTTCACATTCACTCTCTAAAAACAGATCTGTTAAAAAAACTACGCTATATCTATATGACAAAAATATTTACCCTTAAATGTCCTTCATGGTCCAAGTAGATTTTTCAGCTTGCCATGCCGTACATTGTGCACACCCATTCACCATTCACGGATTAAACTGGCTGGAAGCGAATAGTCCCAGTACATTAACAAGTCCTACAGTTTTCAAATTGAGATTTTCTCAAAAGAATAATGCCGAATTATAAATTAACTTATTTTGACGCAAGAGGTTTGGCTGAACCAAGCCGTTGGATTTTTGAATATGCTGGAATTTCGTATGAAGATGTACGAATTCCAATGGGTGGATTAACTCCAGAATTAAAAAAAGGTTAGAACTTAGAAGTGATTTAATATTTTAATCCGAAAAAATTATGTTATTAATTTGTAAAGAATAAAAATATTATGTCTCCAGAATCCGCACGTATTCGTATTATAAACAAAACGCTGCATTATGTAGTTTACAGTAAATATTTTACAAATCACTGGTACAGGGTGGTTCAGAATTGTGTAGAATTTCTTTCAGTAAACTAAAAGGTACATTTAATCTATGAAGTGGATCGAGTTTTCACTTTTTCTCACTTTTTGTTTAAAGCGATATATCCGAAAGTTTAAAATCATTTATTAATGTAACTTTTTAATTTTTTTTTTGAAGAGCTTGGACTTGATTGGGGTCAAGTACCTACGTTGGAAATTGATGGAACGAAATACGCTCAATCAAGAGCCATTGCAAGATACTTGGCTAGGAAGTTCAATTTATTTGGAAAAGATGAGTTTGAAGAGTTCAGATGCAATGAAATCATGGATGCTGTTGGAGATTACACAAATCGTAAGAGATTCAATGTAACTAAACGATTAATTGTCCCGTCCACCATTTGTGGGTGTGGTTTGGGGGTCACATATGGTCATTGAAGGGTTGAGTTAATGACCAGTCCTTGCCATGACATACATACATTTTTTTCCATGTAATTTCCCGTTTTGTAGTTTGGATTCCAATGTTTCGAGAGCCAGATGAAGCAAAGAAAGCTGCAATCAAGAAAGATGTGCTTGAAGTCCAAACACCAATTCATTTTGGAAGATTCAATGCAGTTTTGGAAAGAAATGGAGGGAAATGGTCGGTCGGAAATCAATTCACAGTAGCAGACATTTACATTGCACATTTCCTATCTCACTTTGAGATTGCATTTGATGTTGACTTGCAATTAAAAAATTATCCAGCTTTGTATGCCGTTATTGAAAATGTTCAGGCACTCCCTGCAATCAAGGAATGGATTGCCAAGCGTCCTGTAACTAAATTCTGATTATAAAATATATGATTTACATAAATACATATACCATAAAAAGTTTAATGGAATAAAAGATAACATCCCGTGTAATATTTCTTTTCGACAAAACTAATCTTCACGATAATGCTACGCTTTTTAAGATATAATTTGTCAACATCGGTAACGACCAAGTTTACTCAAGACTATTTTTGTATTTGTTAGGGTATGGTGGGCTAATACGCCCCACCTTCGAGCGAGTGTGCAAATTAGCACCACACGAGCACGTGACTCTGAAAGCACGGCCACAAACGGGAGTCGGGATAATTTGCACACCTGAGAAACGCTAACACAAAACATGAAGTGCGCTGATTAGCCCCTATGAACGGGTATATTATTTTCCCTGGGGTGGGCTAACCGTGAATAGGAGGGCTAATACGCCCCACCCTCTTAACTACACGAGCATGGGAACCTAAATAGCACGCCCACGAACGGCGGATAGGTCTAATTGGCACACTTCCAAAATGGGGCGTATTAGCATACTCTACCTACTAGATATTTAAGCCAGTCGTATTATGGATATCGAAAATAATTCTCCAGGTCCCAGTTCCTTTTCATTTCAATTAATCTTGACAAATTGGACTTGTAATATCGCACAAGAGGACTGGCATTAATGATTTTTAATTGTCTTAAATATTAATGCAAGAAATTCCGTTAAGGAAGTTGTCCAGTTGCCATAGTGTTTCAAAAGAATCTGTGATCATTTTTTTTAACCAAATATATTATTACATATTAAGTCTCCGTTTGAAATCAGAAATTTCACACAAGTCATGGAACACTAATTACATTTTTAAGGATGTTTCCAAATTTTTATTTAAATTGATCTTTAAAATGACGGACTATTACAAAGTTCTTGAAGTCACCAAAAACGCGACTACGGAGGAAATAAAGACAGCGTAAGTCGATTCAATTTAATTTAAAAAATTAATATTTAGTACTATTATTTTAATTATATTTAATTTTAAATTAGTTAACGTCAGAATCGAAATAGAACGCGCGTTTCCGGCCTAATAAATTCTACTAGGGATTTTTTGTCCGTTTTTGTCTTCCTTGGGTTATCCTTTAGTTTTAGATGGAAGAATTTAACATTTTCAGTGGTTGCATTTTTTTTAAAAAACAAAAAGGGATATAAATTGAAGGAATACAATGACAAGTTAGAAATTGAATTTTGGTGTATGAATACTCGCTCGCTGCGCTTCGCTCGCTTAATTAGTTTTGATGTTAAATGTTAAGTTATGTTAGGTCAGATTAAGACCAAGTCAAAAATCTTGTTTATTATGTGCGATTTGTACAGGTATAAACGCCTCGGCTTAAAATGGCACCCAGATAAGAATCTAAACGACCAGGTGAACGCGACCAAAAAGTTTCAAGAGATTTCGAAGGCTTACGAAGTCCTTTCAGACGGTGAGTTCAACTTCAAGTTCACAATTTGCTGCACACAATTGACAGTTAGAAGATTTGATGAGTTTGAATTCTTATTCCTGCATAACAATGAAATCTTTCATTGTCAAAAATACGTCGTTCGGCTTCTCCAGCGAAAGACTGCTCATTTCTATTATTTTTTGGTAATTATGGGGGTAGCGAACCCTATCCGAAACGTTATCTTGTTTTTCATATTTCAATACTACGGAAATAAATTTTGTTCGGCAATAATATTTCATTTTTTTTAATCTTTGTACAATTTTTCACGTTTTTGTAAAAAAAATCGCACTCTTGTTTCTTTTCGAACTTCTATATACAATTTCACCCATCTTTATGCAAATTGTCGAATTTTTATAGAAGAATTTGCGTTCTATGTATATGTATACTAGAATTTTTCGAATAGTTATGGACTTGGGGTCGAACATATTGCTTTTTTAAGGGCGGCCTTAGACCTGCTTTATTTTTTGTGTGGCTCATAATTTCGAAAACTGATAGTCAACACTTAAAATATATTGCCCCATGAATTTCTTTGGCTAGCAAATTAGCCAAAGGCTTAAAATGTGCTGAAAATTGAGAAAATGGTATAAAATTATTATTTTTTCTTTTTAATTTGCAGCTAGACGTCGTCGAATATATGATCAAACCACTCCGAAAGCGTTCACCAGCAATCGCGATCATCGTCCACGAACTGCGCCCGCGCCACGTCAAAATAATTCATTTAAGGGTGGTGCGAGTATTTCGGTAGGGGGAGACGGCGTCAAAGTAAACGGGAGAAACATTGGATACTGGGACAGAGTTAATGTTTCCGGTGGAAGGATTTCCTGCAGTTCAACGAAAGTCAAGAATGGGGTCAAAGTTACGACCCGAATGCAAGTTGGATTTATTTTATTTCATATTTTACAAAGAACACTACGTCCTTAAGTTAAATAGCATTAAGATTTGGATGAATTTTTGTACATATATTGCAGCTATTGAACTCCAGAACAACTTTTGTGAAGGTTCTACCCCAAAAAATCAACCGCTTGACCGCTAGAAATACACGAGTCAAATGCACTTTGTGAGGTCATGACATCTGTGATGACGTTAAAAAGCCTGTTGACTCAGTGACCTTTCGGGGTATGACCTTCATGGAAGTGGAAGGGCTCAATGTCTGCAACATATCAAATATTGAGTCAAATCCTTAATTGTCGTGCACCGTGACATCTCTGAACTTATTTGATATAAAAATGGTTTAATATTTATCCAGCTTTCTAGTTCTTTTTTAAATTATTTCCTCAGGGTGATTGACAAGGGGCGACAAACCACGAAGGTGTTTGAGGATGATGTTCTAAAGTCCGAGACGGTTCGAGAGATGGACTGAAAGATGATAAACAACCTTCAGGATAAATGATCTCATAGCTGGCCTACAAATCAAATGTATCCATCCTGTACTGCGATACAGCAATCAAATTGAAGAAATGAGTAGTCATCAGCTCTTCTGCTCAATTAACATTAATTTAAAAAATATATCTTCATAGGGAAATGAATAGTCAAGTAGGTTTTAGATAAGATATGTTCTAAATTGTGAACAGGAAATAAATTCTCTTCGGGTCAGTGGCTTTTCCTTTAAGTACTTTAAAATAACGGTACCATTTTTAATGAATGAATTTTGTGATGAACACAAAAACAAATAAAAAACAAATAAAAATGACAAAACTAATTTTCACGTTAATGCTACGCTTTTCAGGAGATACATCATTTGTCAAAATCGGTAACAATTAAGGTTACTCAATACTATTTTTGTATTGATTAGGATAGGGTGGGCTAATACGCCCCACCTTCGAGCGAGTGTGCAAATTAGCCCCACCCTTTAACTATATGAGCATATGACTTCGAAACCACGCCCACAAATGGGAGTGAGTACACACACAATAAATAGCACACCTTCTAGACAAAGGGAAACGTTAACACTAACACACAAGATAAGAAGTGCGCTGATTAGTCTCTATATGTGTGTATATTATTCTCCCTGGGGTAGGCGAACGGTGAATAGTTTTGCTAATACGCCCATACCCTCCTAACTACACGAGCATGGGAACCTCATAGGACGCCCACAAATGGCGGTTAGGGCTAATTAGCACACTTTTCCAAAATGGGGCGTACGAGGAGCGTTCAATAATTCCCTTCCGTTTTATTGTTATCTTATTCCCAAAATTCTGAAATTAATTCCTCGGATTCCCTGACAATGTTTAGGAATGCACGGCAAAATTCATGAGACTACCCACACATTCGATCATGATTCAACTTTTCATTTTAATTCTGATGTTTATTCTGGATAAGTCGTATTTTGAGCCGAGACTGGTGACTTTTTTTTGCTGCAAGGGAAATCCGCCACCGAAATCCATAAAATTTTGAGTAGTGGTTACGGGACTTGTGTTCTTCTGTCCATTCATAGTGTCACAAAGTGGGTTGTAAATTTTAAGCTTGATTAACGGGTCAAATACAAAAAACGTGCAAGCAGACCTATTTTTGCCTTGCCGAAAATGAAGACAACTAAGTACTGGGGTAAAGAAAATTCTGGCCTACGCCATACGATTAGGGAATTAACTAGTGACTTTAAGATATCATTTTGTTCGGTTCTGCAGATTTTGAGTCAAGAACTTACAGTCCAATAAAAATTTGCGCCCGGTGGGTACCCAGGCTGATTAAAAACCGATCAAAAAGCGAAACAGGTGACAATATGCAAACGATAACTACACCGGGTTAACCGTAACAAAGATACATTTTTATCCACGATTATGAAAGAACATGCGACATGTGTTCACCACGATGATTCCGAGTCCAAAGAAGACTCTCCAGTAGAAACAGGGATCGTTTTCCCTATCTCAGAAAGGATGTTTCTCAAAAGTCCGCTACGCATGTTGTGGGCTTGTGGGATACATTTTTCAGGGACTATAACTGTGTACACCTCTTTTCTCACCGTGAAAGTACAATACACGATGCATGTTGTTCCAATTTTTTGGCCAATTTCATCCACGCATTCCGAAATAAATAAATCTTGAATATGATTTTCGGACTTTCTCCTTAAAATGATAACAAACCAGCTCAGGAAGTCAGAGTTATAAAATGTGTACCGGAAAAAAATAAAATTATCGTAGCCACCCGACCTACAGTATAATTAAAGACCATGCATCAGGCTATATATTTCTACCAATTTTGACCGTTAGAAAAACGAAATGAAAGCGGAGGTGCAAAACTTTTTCCGGATCCGACTTAAATTATTTTTTAAAACGGGTCTAGACTACTTGAAATCGTAATAATGAATCTTTTTTTCTAACTCGAGGCGAACTGCATTGAAAAACTATAAGTTTGGGGTAATTAATTTTCGTTCACTAATTATGGATGCGCGGAAGGGAATTATTGAACGCTCATCGTATTAGCACAACTCTACCAAACTGGTATTGATTGTGGATTTTGAAAATCATTCTCCAGATCCCAGTTCATTTTAATTTCAATTATTCTTGGTAATTTGGACTTGTAATACCGCACAAGAGGATTGACATTAATGATTTATAATTTATAGATTAAAATATTATATATCAGTTATGAATTGGGGTTTTAAATAAATGTCTTCATTTTCTCTTATCACACTCTTCTGAGAATGAAGAAGACTCTGGGATCTTCCGGTTGAGGTTTAAGGAAACGTACGTAACGTACGTACGACTATCCGTACGCACTTGTAGGTTAAAAGTTGTCCTCTGATCTGTACTTGCATTGCATCGCATACCACAGATTTGACCTCGTCGAATCGATAAGTTTTTATTTCAGGGCACTGAACCATTAATTGTCGTCTACCTGTCTGGCTTGGATTTTTATTTCTGAAAGTTATGTGAACCTTGAATCGTCACCGTGACCTTGGTCGAGTGACTTTTATTATCTATGCTACACAATTCTCCGGACTTTCAGTACTTGGAAGAAATCTCGTCAACGAAGTTCTCAAGTTACCAGTCTTTCAAAAAAATCTGTGATCATTTTTAATCAAATCTTAATTATTACATATTTAATTCTCCGTTTTAAATCGGACACACAAGTCACGGAATTACATTTTTACGGATATTTTCAAGTTTTTAATAAATTGATAAAATGTTGGACTATTACCAAGTTCTCGAAGTCGCCAGAAACGCCACAAAGGCGGAAATAAAGACAGCGTAAGTCGATTCAATTTAATCTTAAGAATTAATATTTAGTTACTATTATTTTAATTATATTTAATTTTAAATTTGTTAGCGTCAGAATCCATTTAGAACGAGCGTTTCCGGTCTAGTAAATTTTATTAGGGATATTTTGTCCGTTCTTATCTTCCTTGGGTTATTGTTTCGTTTTACGTGGAAGAATTTAACGTTTTCAGTGGTTTACATTTTTTTTAGAAACTGAAATAATACAACGACAAATTAGAAATTGAATTTTACTGTATGAATACTTAATTCGTTTTGATGTTAAATTTCAAGTTATGTTAGGTCAGATTACATTGTTTGTTTGTTTTTCAAAAAAACGTGCACAGTAATTTGTCTGTATTCTGAACATTTCACATTGTACATTTTTCAATTTGTCTTAAACAAAAACCAAATTTAATGATTGATAGCCACTGATTTTTAAGATATGAAAAAGTATTATGAAAAATAAATGGAATAATGAATATTTAATATACATAGAAGGAGGGAATGAACTTTGAACTTTGATTTGCGTTTTTGTTTTAATCCTATTTTGTTTATTATGTGCGATTTGTACAGATATTTACGCCTCGTCTTAAAATGGCACTTGGAGAAAAACCCAAACCTGGATAACGCGACCAAAAAGTTTCGTGAGATTTCAGAGGCTTACGAAGCACTTTCAGACGGTGAGTTCAACTTCTAGTTCTTAGGTTGCAAATAATTGACAGTTGGAAGATTTGATTCTTATTTTCTGTACAACAATGAAACCTTCGTTGTCAAAAATACGTCGTTCGGCTTTGCCAGCAAAAAACTGCTCATTTCTATTGTTTTTTGTAATTATGGGGTAGCGATTAGCGAACCCTATTCAAAACGTTATCCTTTTTTCAATACTACGGAAGTAAGTTGTTTCCAGCAATAATATTTTATTTTTTTTGAATCTTTGTACAATTTTTCAAGTTTTTGTAAAAATTTTGCGTTCTTTTACAAGTTTTTAATTTTTCACATTCTACTTGCTTCTTGTCGAACTTCTGTATACAATTTCACCCATCTTTATGTAAATTGTTGAATTTTTGTAGAAGAATTTGCGTTATATACAATTTTTCACATTTACGTACATCGTATTTTAGATTTAGGTTATTTTTCGCATCGTTATGGACTCGGGGTCCATCATGTTGCTTTTTTGGGGTGGCTTTAATACCTGTTTTATTTTTGGGGTGGCTCATATTTCGAAAACGTTTTGACGCGATGAGGATAGTCCAGACTTAAAATGCACGGACATACTGTATTCCTTTGGCTAGCAAATTAGCATTAAAGCTGAAATGGGCTGAAAGTTGAGAAAATGTTCTAAATTTTTTTTTCCTTTTAATCTGCAGCTGAAGGTCGTCGAAGATTTGATCAAAGCACTCAGGAAACGTTCACTGGCGGTCGCGATCATCATTCACTACGTGGACAAGTCGTTCAAAATATTTTGACTCAGGGTTCGACTGTTTCGCCTGGGATGAACTGGGACACTGTTAATATTGTTAATATGTCCAATGTTAACATCATGTCCTGCAGTTCGACGACTTTCGAAAATGGGAAGAAAATTACGACCGAAATGTAAGTTGGATTTTATTTCATATTTTACAAAGAACACCGCAGTCCTTAGGACAAATAGTAGGCAATATGATTTGGATGAACTTTTTATATGTCGTAAGCATTGAAATCCAGAACAACTTTTGTGAAGGTTCTGCCCAGAAAAATCAGCCGTTTGGCCGCTAGAAATACACGAGTCAAGTGTACTTTGTGAGGTCATAGGCATCTGTGAACGGATACATCCATGACGTCAAAAAGTGTATTCACTCAGTGACTTTTTGGGGTAGGACCTTCACGGAAGTGGAAGAGCTCAATGTCTGCAACATATCAAATATTGAGTCAAATCCTTGTCGTAAACTGTAACATGAATTAATTTGACATAAAAATAGCTTAATATTTATCCAGCTTTGTAGTTTTTTTTTAAATTATTTCCTTAGGGTCATTGAGAACGGGATAGAAACGACGACGGTGTTCGAGAATTGAATTGAATTGAATTGAATTTGGTTTATTTTCGAGATTGCAACACATAACAAGCATCATAGTTTCACATT
>JAQFYE010004527.1:0-13252 GCA_034694305.1 Protaphorura glebata
CGAGAAATTAAGCCTAATTTCCTGAGTTTCTTTTAAACGTAAATTTACATGCAAAATCGGGGGAAGATGGTCCTTAATGCCTACTCCTCGTTTCAAAAATCTTAACAAGTAATATTGGAATCAAAGACTCAAATTACGAGTCACGAAGTTCCACGATTGGTCATTAGTCTCACTAGTCTCGCAATGGCGTTCTTCTCAGGACAGGTTGGTACGGTTTAGAGTACAATGTGTGCCAATCAGGTCCAGGGTTCAATTCCAGGTCGTCCAACTCTCAATAGAAATCTGGGTTTTACAATCTGGGTCGATCGGCCTCTGGAGTAATTTCTCCAGAGAATAGCCGCTCGTTGATACCAATACTCGTGTCTACGAGGTAATAATTTGTTCAGCCGATAAGGCTGGAAATTGAACTGAAGAGGTTTAAATTACTATAAAATTTACTTTGACTTTATGTCTCGGGTTTATATTGAACGAAATCTGCAAGGATGCTGACAAGGTTGAGACCGTGCGGGCTTTGGCGATAATTTATGCACTGAAAGTAAGTAACTTTGTCTGCACATCTAAATTTTATATTTTCGTCCCCGCGAAATTTTTGAGCGCTTATGAACGATCTACCCATCCCACCTGTACTAGTACAGTCTAACAGCAAATGAAAGATTTAACCTACACGGCTGTTGGGCGCTTAAATATTTGTAATACTAAACAAATTATTTTATGTGCGAAATGAAATTAGGTAGCCAATTCGTATTTAGGATTTTGAAATTTTAAGTATACTAAGGTTTAGTTAACATTCGTTTATAAGTGGAGTCGACCGCAATGGGCCTATTGGTGGCTTAGTCGGCATGATCTAGATGGCTTGGCAGTACCTTATTGTTCCCCTAGACCTCCTCCTTAACATACAAGGTTTAGTTATAACCTGACGCTTTCTACTTTGAGTTCGGACTCCTCATTTCAATAAATTATTTTGCAAATTCGTTAGAAATGAATGAATCTGACTGTGAACAGACAAAACTAACATTTATTTTCCACAATTACATATTTGATTGCCCTTGAATTCAGAATAATTTTTAATATAATTTAAGAGCTTCAATAACTTTTAGAAAAATGAAAGTTCCTTCCAAGATTGGTAAAATTATAAAAGTTATTTAAGTAAATCACGGGTTTGACTTCAATTAAAGGAAATTAAGGCAAATACATGGCAAATATGTAATAATACGTCTAAAAGGAAAATTATCAAATTTTTACAAAATGCGTAAGTCAATTATAAATTGCGTCCACGCAAATTCTGCACATATGAATGTCTTATTTCTTGCTGGACAGAACACCTTAGACTTTATTCAATTTTGTTTATTTGTGAAGCATTATTAATAATTATTACACCTGAATTGTCTTTGTCACACTATTAAAAGTTCAAATTCATAAAGTGTGTTAAATTTAAGTCAATCGTCGACGAAACGAATTGGTATTTTAATTCCCGACCTTTTCCATCCCTTAAACTAATTGACACAAAAAATTAGTCTCATCATTGTGCATTTAAGTTGTTAGATTGGACCACTTACGTCGAACTTCAAATAGAAATTACATACTTGCACAGGGTTACAAACTTTGAAAGGGTGCATAAGCATTTGATAGATAATCATATCTCGCAATTTAGAAATAAATGTCCAATTAATTATTCTTCTACGAGGGAAGGTCATTTTGAAGTGTTTAGAAACTGAAACGAGATTCGGGTTCACGGGTTAGCTTGAACTGGCTGATCTGAAGACTGATTTTGACAGATTTTGTGTCTTACCGAAACGAATTCGGGGTGAAAAGATAAAATTGTTTTGAGCACATAAGCGAAATTTGTCAAGGTACTTCTGTTATTTCTGTGTTAGTCTTCAGATTTATGAGGAAACAAAAGTCCTAAACAAGTTTAAACGAATTGGTGAGGGTGAGGAGATTATGAGAATTTGTACGGAAGAGCTTACACAAATAAATATTTTCTGCTGGAAATAAGAATCCAAAATAATAGTCAATATTTTAAAATTTTAGATACGCTGCAAAAACTAGTTCTTGCTATATTGCACATCAATATAATGAAGCTATTTATAGCATGATCTACAATTATGGTTGCACAGTTGGACTCTGCCTGCAGTGTCCATGACGAAAACTATATCGAAATAACTGCTACGAATTCAAATTATAGAATGAGAACAAATTTTTATAACAATTGAACAATTACAAGATCATAGTAGAAAAGAAAACCCGCAAGAATTTGCAGGAGTGAGTTTTATTGCGACGGAAGATGACGCAGAATGAGCAAAAAAAAGTAAAGAGACATTTCTGAAATCTCATAAATTAAAAGGATAGATAATAGACGTCTGTTCTAGTGTGGTCATAATTGCTGGATTTATTCAAATAATTTATTCCATGTTTACTCTCAGCTCCTGCCGCAGGTCAATTAGTTTCAAAGAACTTACCAAGATCTAATCAAAGTTATCAAAAACTTCAATCTCATAAGAAGTCTCACTGTTCATTGTGTCTTTTCAGACAATAAAATTCCGGTTTTTTGTTTCATTGCCGGAAATTTCTTAAACATGGTTGAGAGTTGAAGATTGGTGAGACTGAAGAATACGGTTAATTTTGTCGACAACACTCAACTCACAAAATCATTATGAACATTTTCCAAAACTATAAAATGAAAGAATCGACCAATTTGCGTCAGGCGATCAAATAACAGGACTATCTAATTCCTTAACAGGTCACTGAAAGGACGGAAATTGAAATAGTTAAAATCTCGAAAAATGATAAACTCATTTGATACTGACGAATTATTATCACATTATATCGAATCATTACTATCACTACATTTTTGAATAAATTGCCGTTCTGTCTTTCTTTTCTTCAAAAACATTTAGAAAGAAATGTTATAGTTATCTCTGTAGTACTTGTCTAACATTCGCGAGGCCTATGTTAGAGGAATCAATTTTAAATTCGTCCGATGGTTCAGTTCCGCCGTGAAATTTTGTAACGAGCCAAGTTTGAGCTTTGATTTATTGTTTTTACTTTGTCTACGTGCTTTAAAAAATTCCAACTGTACACAGAAATTTAGATGGGACGGGTAGTCTCGGTTTACAGGTGCAGGATTTTGCGTAATATCGGATCGCTGATACAATACCCGTTCCTGTGAGCCAAATGATTGCTTGGGTTTTCCTCGGTCAAGTTATCTAAGATTTTGTACTATCGTGATCAACTTATCCGATCCCTATTTGTTTAGAAAATCAAACATCGTCTCAAAATCTGGCTGGGACTTCATCCGTTGGTATTTTTAGTCCTCCTCATTTGCTTCACGGCCCCACTCACATTTCATCCGAGCACGGAAAACAAATGAAAATGAAAGATCTACTCAATTCAATGGAATCACGATTCAGGAAATTAACTGAGGAAGACTGATCCTACAGAAATGCACTGCTTTTTGAGTTGTCGTCGGACTCAAGGATGCTTTCCTGTTCATTAATGGTTTCTCTTGCATCTGCAGAAAATGCATGAATTTGTCGTATGAGGCAATTCGTTAGTAATAAATAAAAGTGACCGTGAATAAATAAGAGAAATATTTATTTCCCACATTTTTGTATGTTAAAATGTCTCATATTTGTAGACAAAAAGCCATATTAAGCTTGTTAGAAAATGAGTTTATGTACTTTGGTTTTTTTTGTGACCAAAATATTATCACAGTCCACACTCTTTGATTCTGCTCATTGATTGTCTTACGTTCTCAACACATATAGAAGCTTGTACAATCAAACTGCGCAACTGACATTAACTTAGACCTTATCAGATTTGTCAGTTTGGATGCGTGTTTTGATAAATCACTTTCAGGCAGCAGGTCCATGACGTTATGACTAACTACTGTATGACCACAACTTCCAGGTCGTTGCAAGAATCGTACCGATTTCTTTGGGACTCGATTCTCTGAAAATCCTTTCTTGTTCGGACAGTGAAACGATCAAACTGTATTTAGATTTAGATATTGTATAATTGCACAGGGTTGCAAACTTTAAAAGGGTGTTTAAGCATACAGATAATCAATCACATCCTGCGATTTAGAAATTTGGAGTCCAATTAATTGGTTTTGTACAAGAAAAGTTCATTTTGTAGTATTTTTGAAACTGAACCAACATTTGGGTTCACGAATTAAGTTGATCTGACTGATCTAAAAACTGCATTATGATTTTGTGTCTGACCGAAACAAATTATATGACGTACGGAATTTGAACTTTAGTATTTTGCAATTGAGGAGTGAAATGATAAAATTGTTTCGTCCGAAGTCCTGAGCACGAAAGCAAAAGTGCTCGTGGTACTGTTGTTTTATGTCTTAGTCTTCAAGATGATTTATGAGAAAGTTTTAGCTTTTTTGAAAGAAATTAACTTTAATATATAATGGATTGCAAACACCAGGACCTGAGGAAAATCAAATCGAAGTAACTGCTCCGCTTTCAAATACGCAAATACGCAGGTCCTAAATAAGTTGAATTAGAGAAGGTGAGGAAATTATGAAAATTCGTACAGGTGAATTTTACTACGTTAGAAGAGGACTCAGAGAGAACGAAATGACGATGAGCAGACATTTCTGAATATTAAGTAGTTATGATCTGGTTATGATCATCTGTTCAAGTGTGGCTATAATTGTTTGATTTGTTCATATAGTGAGTTCGATCATCGAACTCAGTACGGAGCGAATAGTAAACATCGAACTTCGATGTTTACTATTCGCTCCTGCTCATAGATTAGTTCGCCTCAAAAATCTTCAAGAAATCAACAAATAATATTATAATCGAAGATTCAAATTAGTCACGAAGTTCCACGGTTGGATATTTATCACGCAATGACATTCCTATCAGGGTAGGCGGTCAGGCGGGTCAGGCTTGAAGTACACCGTGCGGGCGCAAATCTATCAGGTCCCGGGTTCAATTCCCGGTCGTCCGCCTTCTCAATTCCTTACGGGGTAGGGTTTTAGGACCGCACGTGTCTTCAGAGATCTGGGTTTAACTATCTGGGTCGACGGGGTGTCTAGAATGAGAAGAATTGCATTGTTGATATCGACGAGTTAACAATTAGTTCAGCTGATTAGTGCGAATTTGAACTGAGAAGGTTTTAATTCTCTGGCTCTCATCACCGGAGATTTCCTAAATAATGTTGAAAAGGTAGAGACCGCACGCGCTCAGGCGGTATTCACTTAAATTGAATAAATGCAAGTAATTTTGTCGGCACAGCTAAATCTTCCATTTTTGTATTACGGTACTAGGGTCCAGAATCTGAAACTGCGGAATGATCAATCTCTATTTAATAAAATGAAACAGCAATTAAATAAATTGACCTACGCGGCTATTATGCACTCAAATAATTGTTGTACTAAAAAATTAAGTTATCTGTAAATGAAATTAGCTAATTCTTAGTTAGGTTATTTGAAAGGAAATAAGTGGAAATGCCAAACTCTATAATTAACTAATTGTGTGGAATATTTCCACGACGAACCATGCACTTAAAATAATATCGAATCCTTGAAAGGTGGGAGAATTTCCCTATAATCCCTATAATTTTCACATTACACTGTTGTGAAAATGTAAGATGACATCATTAAAATTTGAGAGAAAATTAATTTCACCTTTAAACTACAATTAATAAACAAGGTGGATCTCCAGAATCTATATATATCAGATCAAAAATGTCTTCTGATAGCTCAATTTTGTTTAGAAGTTTTACGCTGAGCCAGGTTGTTATCCTAAGGAAATTGCCGGTTTTTCAATTAATACATGAATTCATTGCCAATTCGTCAGGAATAAATATATCTGAGTGGGAACAGACAAGACTGAGATTTATTATCCACAACGACATTTTGTTTGCCACTGAATTCGGAATCATTTTCAAAATATTGTTAAAAGCTTCGTTGACATTTAGAAAAATGAAAGTTCTAATTTTAATAACATTTTTTCAGGTAGTTGAAGAAATTTAACTGGAATGATGTAACCTTACCATTAAAACTTGTCCATTATAAATTACGTACACACAAATTATCCACATATGAATGTCTTCTGGAGAAAACAAGGCATTGAGATCCAGAAGAAATAAGTTTTATTCAAGTTTGTTTATTTATGAAGAATATTAATATTTTATTACATCCGAATTGTCTTTATCACGCTGTTGGATGTTCGAAAATCGTAGAGTGTGTTTAATGTAAGACAATGAAAGCTTGTATCTGTGAATTTCCGAGTGTATACGTACGTATATTTAAACGGTTAACGGTTAACAAAAAAGTGGTATTAATTCACAACCTTCCTTTCTTCCTCATAACCTAATTGACACAAGAAATTAGTCTAATCATTGTGCATTTAAAATTTAGACTGTGTGGAACGAGAGTCATGTTCCCAAAATTAATTAGCACATGCAATGAATGCACTTCATTAACCCACATGAGTGTTAAACTGGCAATATGAAATAAAATCTAGTATCAAATAATTTCAGTCTAAATACGTCTACCTGTGTGTTTGAAGTTAACTCTAAAGAAATGACAAAAAAATTAAATCGAGTTATTCAATTTATAGTTTATATTTATGTCTTATTTCTTCAACCTATCAACTGTAAACAAAATTATCCTCGTAAGATTTACACACCTTATTATTTGAACGACTACAATTACAACACAGATCATAACAATAAAAATTACAAGCAGCCAGAGTATTTTCCACAAAGTCAAACTCAAATAAAAGTTCCAACACGTGAAATGAACGGAGGCGGAAAAGAAAACTCCACATTGACAAAATTTAAGAAAAGTAAGTTTCATACTCAGTGTACAACTGAGTATGAAAAGAAAGTAAGATACGCATTTTGTGGAGAATTGCATGCAGTGTGCATTGGAGTAATTAGTGTTTGTATCTGTCAAACAAACAAAAAATTTGCAGCTTGCATTTTGAAAATATTTCTCTTTTTTAATTCCGTTTTACATCAACATATAAGCTTATGTAGCGCGATATACAGTTTATTCTACACAAAATGCATTTGTAAATCGGTCTCTCATAATACCGGTAAATTTTATGAACCACATTGTACCCTACAAACTATTGAAGAATTTTTTCAAATATCATGATAACGATAACGATTCTATTTTTTGTTAGATGCGATTTCTAAGACGGATACTATGAGTGGTCAAATTCTGTCATTTTTGCGATTATTACAAGAAGGGATGACACGACGGTACGGAGATTTAACCGAAACGGACAAGAAAAGACTCTTAATTGCCTTAGTTCCATGTCTAATCCCAGTCCTTTACCTGCCGATATTGTGGATTTCAAGTTCAATTCTATTTTATCCACTCAGTCAAATGGACGAGTTCATTCGGAACGAAGAATTGAAAATTCCAATGGATGTAAATATAGGCATTGAACCTGCACCTGAAGAGGGGAGAAAGAAAGATTGACGACTTACATATAATTATCACAAAAGGTCACCGCAAATAAAATTCTGGACATGGGGTAGCTTCTGACCTCTTGAATAAATTTTGTGAAGGTTCTACCCCAAAACGTCTACCAGTGGCCAGAAATGAACTTAGAGATGTCACTGGAATCCGTGGCACATTCATGACGTCATAAAGTGTATTTGATACATATAATTCCAGCGGCTACACCGTTAGACTTTTCATCCTTTGACCTTCACAAAAGTTGTTCAGGAGATCAATGGCTAAAACAAATTACGAAATCAGTCAATTGGAAAGGTCTACTTTTCGACATTTTATAATGCTTCGGAAATATTTTGAATATGATCAGTCAGCTATTGATACGTAATTACAAATGGGTGTTCAAAAGTACGGATCTGAATTATTTATCCATTAATTTATTCTTAATTAATTCACATAACATGTGCATTTAACTCAAAATAAAATAAAAATTAGCGAGTGGACGAGTTTATTGATCGCCTATCCTGTTGAAGGAAAACTTAAAAGCAAAGTCATCAGAATTGATAAAACATTATCAAGAAAGACGAAGACGGTGACCTTAACATTCACAAGGGCGGCAAGATTTTGAATGTAATCGGTCATATTTAGTTGGATGAAGATAGTGATACCTAGTTTGAAAACTTCTCAAGTACACTTCCGAGCTCTCCCCAACTGCATTACTTAACTTCAGCACCAAATTTAAGGAATATATTAACATGAAACTCGCTAGCAAAAGGATGATATTTAGTCCAGGATCTAATACTAAGTTCTGATTGATGGAGGTGAACAAGGATACAATCGTGAGTAGCGCTATTACAGAAATCACCACCGGTAATACAAAATATGCTATTCGTTTCGGTTTCATATTGTCGTGTAGAATTTGGTGAGCTCGATAGACCGTTTGCATTTTGACTCTCTCAGTGCAAGACATTGTCTCTGTTTTCCTAAAAATAAAAAAATAATAATACAGTATGCGATGTGTTCGATTACATAGATCGGATTTGAAGAGGTGTTCCGATCCTATAAAGAGACTTTTATATTACCACTCAAGTTTTTTCAGCCAAAATAACATACAGTTGAGGTGAATTACGAGAAAAAGCGAAGATGAACAAATCACAATGGCGTCGATGAGAAAATTGGATCCAATTGCAATGATTTTTAGAGTAAATGAAGTACTGATATAATATTTGATCGTGTCCACAAACGCATCAGTACAAAGGCGTATTAATATCGCCTGATGCACGGTAGCCGGGACTAGAATTTGTGCACATAAGATGAGTCTAGCTAATGTCTCCAGTCCATCCTGATAGTAGGTGGGATATAAAGTATTTTACTGCAAAAAATTGTGATTTGTTTGAAATTTGCTAAAAGTGCCCACAAAAAATTAAGAATATTCTCCGTGCTTAATACAAAAAGGTATATTTCCCATTTGATTTCAAAGCTCTGACATTAAATATCTGATATTGACACTTTCAAAAATTCATAGTTTCCGAAGTATGGACCAGATTTTCGAAAAAAATATTTTTTATGAAATTTCGAAAGGACTTGTTTTTTTAACAATTTTTACATTTTATGATTAGCAAAGCGTATTCTCGATATTACGGCCCCTTTTAATTTTGTACTCACGAAGCCTAATAAAAAAAATCTAAAACGATTTTGGAAAATTGAAAATCTTGAAAATAATTTTCAAATTCCTTTTTAAAATATTCGATATTTATTTTCAAAATTTTGAAAGTTACGGAATCAGATTTGAAATTTATTTTTTACAATTTTATAATTTCGAAATGGGCTTGAAAGTTTAAAACCCTCAAAAATTCGTACGCTAATATCGCTGCTAAGCTCCGGGAGTGCAAAATTAAGGGAGACGGTTATACCGAGAATCGCTGATTGTAAAATGTAAAATCTGTAAAAAAAAAAAAGTCCTTCGAAATTTCATTAGAAACATTTTTTTCGAAAATCTGGTGCATACTTTGGAAACTCTGAATTTTTGAAAGTGTTCATATTCCTTTGGGACACCCTGTGGATTAGGAATCCTTGTGGCGATAAGAGGCAAGCACTTGGTACAAAAGAAAATTCAGAGTCACGTCGAATTATCAGTAAGTGTCGCCGTTCCCGACTCAGATTCGTTTCTTCATGTCTCAAACCTTCGTAATGCTGTGAGACTTTGGTATTTTTTTGTATCAAGTGGTTTCGTCTAACGGCTCTTTTAATAAAACTTATCTTACACATTTCTTCATTTGATAAAATTGAAGAGTTGACGAAATCGACGAGATCCTCATTTGGAAAAAGTGTGATAGTGAATATGTGTCCAAACATAAATCATAGCTGGTGCCAAGATTGTTTAATACTTAATATTGGATGTGTCAAGGAATCTTGGCTGGTGCGGTGAATAGAATTAGTTCCCATGCCTCAATATCCCGGAGAACAACGGATAAACAGTAATGACAAATAAAAAACGCACGCCACATAATATTTAAAGTTATTACTATCCGCCAGCAAAAATACTTCTATAAATTTTTTGGAATTGTTGCCAGTCTCCTCTTTTTGTAATTCCATCAAAATTGGAAAATATTCAAGTAATACCCGACGATGAAGCCGAAAGAGAGGACCGCTAGGCTGAACCGTGATATCATGCTCAGATAAATTTGTAGGATGGTAGTGAGAAGAAATCAGTGGACCTCCGACGCTCCTACTGTTTGACCAACCCAATTTATTCATGCCTCCTATGAACTATTTCTATTTTTAAACCTTTCAGGTAATTACAAATATTGGTTTCATGTCCGGACCTTTAGGCGCGGTAAAATTACTGTAAAAGTTTGGTGTCCATTATGGAAATGACTCGAAACATTTGAACAGAATGACGCATGAAAATCGGTACAAATATTGTTTCACTCTATGACTTTCTTATATCTATTAATTAAGGAATTGGAATTTTGAATAGTCATGCCCGGAAACAGAACAAGAATTCTAAAATGGTTTATTGAAGTTTTCCTGGAATTAATTTTTTGCAAATACTTCGTGCCCACATAAATTTTCTTTATCTAAATTATTGTAAGTTATCGTAAACCCTAAACGTAAATTAAGAAATCGACATTTATGTCACTTTAGTTGTAATTGGGATCCCAACTAACTGCACATTACATGCGTTATTGCCGATATGTCAATAGAAAACAATTTTCCCATAAAAGAAAACATCCAACCATGAATGCACTGTATTACCAAAGAATTCAAAAGCGTCCAAAAAATTAAAGAAATCAGCACTCTACACGAAGTATCGTGTACGGCTGTACAACTGGCGGTTGTATCAAAGGGAATTCAACTTGCACCAAACTGTCTGAACAGTAAAGCTTTGGGTTGTTTAATCGGCAGAGCTTCGAAAACAGTACGAAAATGAATATTCAACAAACAAAGATTTGTAAATTTTCTTACTAAGACAATAACATATTGAGATAAAACACTTTCAACCTGAAAACAGAAAGATCGTGAATTATTAGTAGTCAGCGACCAAAATGTTGAGTTGCAACTCAAGGTGGACGGTAAATACCGTCCAAACTAATTTGTCTCTTGTCTTCTAGTTTATATCTCCGGATCTTGATTATCTAAGTCACTTCCACTGGCTGTCGTTTTCTTGATGCCCAATATTTCACTAGAACCCAGACAATTTAAGTTTATAATTAAGTATTCTTGACATATCCGTACATTGTGTTAAATTAGTTCATTGTAAAACTGACACCAGAACTCAAATTGTCTGGACTGTTGGACGCGACTCTGTTTTTCCATGCACAGCTGTACGAACTAATTTGTCGACTTTATATTTTAACTTTGTCAGCAGCATAACATTACATAATCCTTGTCTTTACAAGCTGGTCTATAATACGTACCCAGTATGCAATACAATATTAACATAACAACGGTCTGACTCTTACTTTACGAAAAACTCAGACCCCTGAATCCTTTCCTACCAAAACGTCACACCAACTGAAAGTAAACTTTACATTGCATTACTATTCAAGTTTACGAAAATCGGCATCAATTTTAAGTTAAGGTGGTGCCAAGTGGCAAGTGACCTAATTCATGAATTGCGTTGTCACTTGTCATCAAATTTAAATTTCGAAGGCAGTCTTACATACACGAAAAACTAGGCAAGAAAATAATTATTTTTCGGAGCATGAGTCTGTCCCCAGAAATTATTTTTATTAAATGTCAGAAATTATTGACTCGCTACGGCCATGCTCTTTCATTCAATTTTCTAACTCAAAGTTGCAGATGTACAATCGTGTTTGTTCACTTCCTCCTAAGTACCTAATCAAGTTTGGGCATTTTCCCACAATTCCGGGAGTGAGACGTTCAAATATATAAAATATTATGTTATGAGAAAATTTCGAATCTCTCATTATTTTATATCTGTCGTAATAACGAAAAATAGATGAACGAACTGAGAGTTAAAACCAGGACTCAAATTACTGAACTGGCGTTTATTGTCATCATTTAACTTTTTGGTTATTACGTGAACAGATTGTATGCAAATTATTTAAATAATATACAATTTTAAATTGTAATGGTACTTTGATGACCAAGAAATATTTCTCAGCAGTTTGCATTACCTACTAATTCCCCACATTACCTATTAGCTTACCTGTAAATAAAATCAACCACCACAACTACATAGTTTCCATATGGGTAATTTCGATCATTGGTACCTTGTAAATTAATTGAAATGATATGAAATGGAATCTCCGGTTGAGTACACATTCAATAATTAGCTCTGGTTAATGAGTCGTTATATTCACAAATTCGGCAAACCTAAAATAAATCATGTGTAAAATCGATACATGATTAACTGCGTAATCCAGAAATTGGAATAACTGCAAACAATTTTTGTTTTTAATAAGTAAAAATTGACGAGTATCCGCTCTAAATCTAACTCAAGCAATTTTTGAATGCAGTTCATATTATCTTTTATGTTCATTGGAAGAATATAAATTATGACAATTAATTTAAGTACAGATTTAAGTGTTATAAAGTTGTGTAAGCACTAGTCTTGGCTAAACACTCTCAATGTTTAATCTCACGACAGAGTGCGTACATACTTGTAATCTTCTCAACACCGTCATTCACGTCAATGAAGTGCAACCTGATTTGCAAAATCAATATTAATGAATAAGATCATCCCATGACATCAATGCAACAAACATTTAAGTTCATCAAAATAAACGTAGGAGTTAATTGATTCCGTAATGAAAGATGTTAATGTGACATTACAATTAAAATTGATAATTTGACGTGAGTTTTAGTTTGTGCCTGAATAAATTGTTGTTAGAATACGTTTTATATGTCAGAGACAACAAGCCAAATTAGGTAACGGGTCAAGTTTTCACGAAAACTGGAACGTATACCACTTTGCTATTATAGGACCATTCCAGGTGATTTTCTGGAGGAAATAATTTCAAACTATCAGCGACTAAGCAAAAGAAGACCAGTGCCTACCATGCCATATAGAATTAACTGACAATTCATGGAAATTTGATTTCATCATAGAATTTAATTGAAGCGTGATGTGGAGTCATTTAAATGGAATTCCAAGCGATAAGCAAGAAAAAAAATTGAAAGTCTCATTCCGTATTAACATTTGTTGAAACTGGCATAAATATATTTCTCATAAATAGATGACTCGTGTGATAAAAGGGTTTTGGCAAATGAAATAATCTAAATGAATATTATTTTATTATTTAATCCCCTGTACGAATATTTAAATCAGAAATAGCGTCGAACACACGAAATTCG
>JAQFYE010004528.1:0-13251 GCA_034694305.1 Protaphorura glebata
TTCAAAATTTTAACACCTTTATTTTATCAAAAATACGAACAAAACAAACAGAGACGCCGATTGAGATCGAGTCAGCAGCAGATTGAGCGATATTTTGTAAACAAACGCATTCGATGCACTCCGCAATTTTCTTTACTTTCTCCCTTGCCTATACTCCACTATAAGCTGACATGAGGTCTTTCCGGCAGACGACTCTCACACCGGGTTTCCGTGGTGTAGTGGTTATCACGTGCGCCTCACACGCGCAAGGTCCCCGGTTCGATCCCGGGCGGAAACAGTTATCTTTTTGCATTCATTTGCTCCACTTAACCTAAGTCTTATGGAAGCGTGAAAAAGTTAATCCGGTGATTCACGCCCCCTAGTATTAACTCTAATCTGCGCTAGATGTTACATTATGTTTCTGTTTCAATTCAGGGCTTAAACTGTTATCTTTTGGTTTTTGAGCATCCTTTCTTGCCAATAATCTCTTTCTGGTACCATAGCTATAAAGTGACAGAAAATGTCCTGATTACCTTCTGCTGTTGTTTTTAGAACATCTATGTCCCATTTCGCAAGAAAAGAGTTTTTTATATTTTCTTGGCCTCATTTATTTTCTCGAAAAATTTTTCATTCTGGTTTTGTAGGCATTTCTTTAGTCTAACCTGTGTTCGCTCGTGCGAAGACATCGTTAAAATTAAATGCTGCTACTTTTTGGGACGCCCGCTACTCCTTTTAGTACTTCTTGTCAAATAATGCATGCAATTCTCTTTTCGAAAATTATAGATATAAAAAATTTGGATAGCACTTGGAGGATCTACAAAGAAATGGAGACGTCTACACCACAGCAATCCAATAGCCCATCTGGTGTACAGAGCTACAGAGAAATGATGGAAACAATGAGAAAGTTTCAAACAACTTTGTACAAGCTTCAAGATAAGGCTGTCGAGTTGCAGCGTAAGGATGTCATACATAATTCAGATTTAATTCGGACTCATTCAGTGCTCGGGTTCTTAGATATCTTTGTAAAAATTATTATTTTTATTTCTTTCAGTAAAATTTGCAGACGCAAATTTCGCATCAGCAACACTTTTTGATCCAGTTGTTTCTGCTATCCTAACGGAATCGTCTGAAATGAGTTCTCGCAGGGATGATCCAAGTTCTCAAGGGGAAAGCAATGAGCAGAAATCTAAGCAACTAGATCTTGCCCACGAAAACATGTGTCAAGAAGTGTTAGAACATGTCACACAGAACCCGTCAACGACCTCCAACTCTTAAGCGACCTCAACCTGACTTCTATTCTCCTAACCAATACGGACGAATACTAAAAACTCAATTTCCAGAAAGTTCTGTTCATCTTGTTTTGTGTTCTTTAAATTTAAAAAGCTTAAAAATAAAATGTGATGAGACTAAGAGTTAAATTGATAAATATATCACTTGCAACTTTTATTTCCAGTATTGTAGTCAGTCTTCCTAGCCTAGTAGTAATATTGAAAATTGAAATTATCTGGGACACCGGTTACACCCGGTTCACTATTAAATGCTTTATGTCACCCAAAAACTGTCCAATCGATGTTTGGCTTGGGACTTGCAAGAAAATAATTATAATTGGAACGAATGTGCCTTATAATATTGCTTTCCATTTAGTCCTTTGTCACCGAATTGATTCTTCGCAATGGCTTCGTCAACAAATTTGGGGGAAGGAAAACTTTTGGACCTGAGAGTTGGAATCGTAGTAGTTGAATTTGAGAGTTGGAGATTTTCAATTCTTTCTTTCAACCAAAGTTTGATTTTCGGAGTGTCAGGTCTGTTGTCGGGTCGGTGAGACACCATTTGTTTTATCAGCTTGTACTGCAAACCAAGTAATATATAAAAATATAATCTGCGGTTTATTTTCCGAGTACAAAAATGTGATTTAACCTCCTCCGGATGAGAATCAGCAAACAGGTTGGGAAAATGAAGTTTTCTAACACGAGACAAAAAGTCATATCGTTCCATCTCAGTAGAAAAGGGGACGAGTAGTTCAAAAAATATTAGGCCTAATGAGTAAATGTCAACTTTGTAGTCATAGGGCTTCTGTAGATTCTGCACAATACAAAAATTAATCAATTAATTAACCTTACGTTCCAATTGGAGTTCTAAAACTCCCATGATTTGTCATATTTACGAACCATACCTGTTCAGGACTCATATAAAGGTGAGTTCCAACATGTCCAGTGAGCTTTACATTGGCATAATCTGGACTTTGAGACTCATCGCCGTCTAAAGAACTTTGTGCAGGCTCCTCATTTAATTTATTCTGGACCAAGGTAGTGGCCAAGCCGAAGTCACCGATTTTTGCGGTCATTCCTTCATCCTTTCCACTTTCTCCAGCCAAAAAAATATTGCTTGGCTTTAAGTCTCTATGAATTAAATTATGGGAATGGATATACTCAACAGCCTCAACGATTTGAGAGAATATTCGAACTACGTGTCGAAGATTTCTTTCCTTCTCAGCTCTGAGCCATTCTTGAAGAGTTCGTTTTTGACACAACTCTTGTTGAATGTACAGGTACATAACACTCAAAGACTCATTAGGTCCGAGCACACCATCACCACTTCCACCACTTTCACTTAAACTGTTTTTGACAGGCTCTTCTTGACCCCAAGAATTGCTGTCAGCTGACGAAGGAATATTCAAGGTGGTTGGACGTGCAAAGAATTTGCCGTTCCCACTTTGACTAATACTGTTACTGTCTGAGTCAATGGAATCTTTGTCCATCGATACTGAAAAACTTCTATTTTGTACAGACATGTCCGAGAGAGGCATTTCAATCTCATCAATTTCTTCTGATTCATCGACACTGTGTGTTGTGAAAACTATAAACGAGTCGTCGTCGCAAGGTGTTTTGTCCGGGACAGAGATTTCGAAGTGGTCTTTCTTTTTGCCTCTTGTGGATTGTAATATTGATACAGACTCTTCTCCACTTTCAAGGAAACAATCAGAAGGGTACTCACATGTAGGACTTGGTGAGCTCAGTGCCCTGATAAAAAATTGCAAACTGATTATAATTAACCAAACAATTTTGAATATTGTTTTCATTCGAAAATATTCTCTTAAGTCAAAATTTAATAATTCTTACCCGCAACTCCAAAGTGGATCACTCTTTTCAAGCCAACCCATCGGTGGACTTTCAATCCAAGCATTGAAATATCTTACAATATTCTTGTGGTCCAACTTGGCTAATGCTTTTACTTCTCTCATCACGCGGTCACGTGACTTCTCACTGGAATAGATGGGGGAAAATAGATTGCTAATTAAGTTTAACAGTAAAGAAATAATAAAATATATGTCGGTGTTAGTGTTAGATTTTCAAAAGATTTTAAAAATTCAAATAAAAATCGAAAGATTCGGGGATGTTTCGGGTTCTATTTGTATTAATTGACTGACAATAAGAATTGTACATCAGCGAACTAATTTGCAAAATCCCCGATTCTGTCTTAATTTTACGCCAATTGGGGTCAACGCTTTATTTACTTTGTTATAACGGACTGGAACTCTCTTATCGCATCTGCTGTTTCTAAAATCAAGTGCTATATTTTACCGCCATAAGTTGTTTTAAATCTTTCGGCGATCAAGATTAATAATTTTCAAAATATTTACCTTTTATTTCATTAAATTTTGAAAAATAATTTAAAAATCTGTTTTCTTTACCTTTTCGGAAGGGCAATTCTTTTGACAGCATAGTTCCGGTCATCTATCTTCTTTCTGGCTTCAAAAACAACACCGAAACCACCACGGCCCAAACACTGAATCGGTTCGAATTCCCTCAAATACTGGGAATTAAATGGAACTATTTGATCTTCTAAAAGTCCAGGTTGTGAGTGGCTGGATGAACTGGAAACGGTTCTTGCTCTGTCTCTTTCGCTCATAATGGATTCTTCGCTGGTTGAAGTTCGCGGTAGAAGGGCTTGACGGTCCTAAGAAAGTCCAAACATCAGTTTATTTAAAATTCAAAACTCGAACTCAACTGACTAGTTCCTTAAGAAAATGTCCCGAATTGTATTAAGGCCACACCTGTTCCTGACGATTCATCATGTGCCGGAAAAATCTAGTCATTTCCATCATCGTCTCACGTCTCACAAATCTCAACATAGGACGCATCAGTAATATATTGAGAAGCACTGCAGTCAGTAGACTTATGCCGAGTACTTCTTTCCTGGATTCATTTCAATTACTCAATCACTTAATCTTCTTATCTTAGTGAAATTAACAAAATTAAAATATTCAAAAATTCCACTTGAACTCACCACCAGAACCATAATGTTGAGAGTCCTAACATTACAATAGCTTCACCGTCTTCATCGTCAATTCCCAAATTGTCGTCGGTTGAGAAATTGGATGGTGCTTCAATTGCAGGGAATTGTCTGATTTCATCTCGTTCGTAAACAAAGAATGGCCTTCCGTAAATTGCCGCTAACGCAGTATTATCGTTCTCAGTGCCATGTATTGGGGTACCGGGTATTGGAAGTTTAACTGTTTAATTATAATTAATAATTAATTGTAACCACAGAGAAGCTTTCGTCAATTTTATGAATTCAATTTTTATAAAAAGTAGTAGTTAGTTAATATATACTATTGCAATCGTATAATACTTGTAAAAATCTTTAATATAAAGAATTGAACTAGTCAAGATCAAAAATCTTATTCTTACCATTACTCGGTTTCCATTCAATAGTTTTCTGATTAAAACCTCCACCGTCTTCCGGCAAAAATTCCAATTCGAATTTTGTTTTTAGTTTGACAGTTGTAGGATGACTTTCTTGGACATAAAGTTGTTGCTTATGAATTCCTACGTACAAAGATGGAATCTCGTCAACCATTGGTGCACTTCTAATCGGATCAACGATTTGAAGACGACCTCTCTCTAGTGTCCAGGCCTGAGAAATAGGACTATCGAACTGTAACAAATTAGAAGGAAAACTATTGAATCTCTGCGCAAATAAATTAGGCTCCTTTGATATCAAAGCCGTAACACCGTGCGTTCTGTACTTACTTTATGTTGCCAAATAACTTTATTCTCTGCATCTGCCCCGAAAATAATTCCTTCAGGGATCAACATTTTGAAAAGTTGCTTCGTGCTATCAAAATCCAGAACTTCTTCAGCAGGTTCATAACAACCTTCCGTAACTCCAGCTAAAGCAAGCTCATGACTTCCAACGCTAAAGTTCCATCTTTCTGAGCCAGTCAAGGAATCAATGGCCCTCACAGTTTGTAACTGTTTCTTCACTACTAGCACAATTGGACTGGTATCTTCGTCGTCGGACTTGAGCTCAGCTTTTGATGGCATATGACACCCATCCATTCCGCATTCGTATCTCAAATTTCCAGAATCCATGTCTATTCCGAATGTTCGTAGTTCTTTTCCACCTTTGGTAAATCAATTACAGTTTACGTTATGATAACGATTAAGAATAATTTTCCTCCAACCGATTAAAGTTCTGGCATTAAGACAAGAAATATTTGTTATACCAATCTTCTGGTCTTACCTGTGATAACAACATCGCTCGCCAATTTGAAGGATCTTTTCAGAAGTGTTTCTGCGCTGAGGGGCATTGCTTGCAAACTATCACCATCGTACTTGTACAAACCTCCGCTCAATGATGGAATCATTTTAACGTACTTCCCGTTCTCGCTCAACTGAAATAAAATTAGAAGTTAAGTAAAATTGATCGATCACGATTACGACGTATCGTAAAATAGTTCTGTTGGTTCCGTAGTATACCTGTAACGTCGAAATCGTGGACGAGAAAAAGTGTCCGGTGCCCAGAGACCAAAGAATTTTCCCTCCGTGATCCAATAATGATAATTGTCCATCCAAAGTAGCGACAAGGATCAATTTCCCAGCCTTCAGTCCGTTCTGATTCGGTCGTACAATTTTATGTGATGTTTCATTCGAACTACTTCCATCTTCGTCCTCGTGGGAATGATATTGTGGTGGTTGTCCATTATTATCATTGCCCGTATTCCCAGAGTGTTGTGTGTTACAAAATGGTAACTGTTTGGGTACGACTGGAACAGGAATTAAATTTTCATCAAAAATATTCTCTGAGTCCAAATCAAAGTCTGTTTCCGATGACACGACCAATATATCACCAGCACTAATTCCACCCGTGACCCCCATAGGCGATGGGGTGGTCATAGTTTTATGAACATTTTCATGTGGGACAGGGACACTTTGTGGCACGTGTGGTACTTGAGACTGGGATGCAGAACTAGAACTACTGCCATCCTCAAATCTAGTTGTTTCAACCAATCCAAGTAAACAGAGGGCACAGAGGAAAATAAATAAAATCGGTTTGTGGACCCTTCGCCAATGATTGAGACGAAATGGGTGCATTGTCAATGGTTCGGTAGGGTCAGAGCCCTCAGGGGAATCATTCGACCTATTATCATAAATACATTGTCTCTAATCTCTAATATGTTAATAATTTTCATGCTTTAAAAAAATGACTTGGTCAGTGGTCAGTATTCATACGAACTAACTTTTGACCTTGACCTTACAAATCCAAACTGAACTAACTTTCAATATTTACACAAAATATTTAAATACAGAAAGCAATAATACAATTTCTTCTTTAAATCGTGACATATATTAAATTCTGAATATAACATGCAATAATATTAATCCTGACTTTTATTTCTGAATGTCGATAGTGGCAGGTCACAGGGTATTATGGACAGATTCGAATGATATTTTTTTTAGTCAATCAGTTCTTCAGTCAGTGGTGACCAAATTCTCCTCCTTTGTTTGTTGACACTTGACCAGGTGGACCACTTGAAAGAAATTTTGCTAATCTCACAGATGAGTCATCGTCACGCAAAAAATTGGTTGCGTGGAAGTATTTTTTTTGCGAATTCAGTCTGTAGGTCAGAGACGGCAGCTCCGAAAATGGAATTGCAGTAATTGCACGTGCCAAAGTGAACACACTGGCAACACACACCACGTGAACTCAATAACAATAAAATGACTTAATTACACAGAATTAATTAAGAATTACTGCTAAAATATGGGTAGTGTTGAAATGCAGAGCAAAACGTAACTGCAACGTTTGGATTTGTTGCGTTGGATAGAATAGTATGGAAAAAATTCATAACAGACAGAAAACCGCAGTCGAGTCAGAGAAGTCGTCAGAGGAGTCAGAATGGCACGGTAGGGAGGGCTTACTGGCTTCGGATCACCTCATAATTTTATTACACCTCCAATTTTTGCAACCGTCGCAATTCGCGAATTGTCCACCACAACTTACGTATTTAGTAGTGCTCTGAATAAAATTCGCAATCAGCTGTGTACAACTAGACCTATTTTTACTATCAATTAGTAGTAAACAGGGGCATATTGAATTTCTGAGGTTTTCAAACACGTGAATGGATGGACCTTATGTGGAAGGTCGACAAACTCATGCGAAATTAAAAATTTAAAAGTTATTCATCACGACATCGAATAATGAAAATCTTTTTAATAGTGAAGTATAATAAATTCAAATAGTAGGGCAATTAGGGCGATGTTTGCAGGATCCTGTGAAGCGATCCGCTGAAATGAACGCAGGGCATTGACTTTGCTTCTTGAAAAGTAATGTAAACTGGTTAACTTTGGAATCGGAATAGAAGAATGCACAAGTCATTTCCCGATGTTTCCTTTGAAAAGTGTCTAATCCTAAATTCTTCCTTGTATGAACTGAAAGGTCTTAAGCATAGAATAGAAAGAGAAGGATGACATAACATACGTAACGTGTTTTATTACTTCCTACAGTTTACAGTAATTTCAGTGTCAATTTAAAACTCAGAGGCAACACTTTAACAAGACAGGGCACATTAGTTTCATCCAATTAAACATTGCATGCCAAAGAACTATCGAAAAGAACATTAAAATTGAACATGCAATTGTACACTGTATAAAACGAAGATAGAAATAACTCAGTGATGGTCAACATCACACTAGAAGTGCTGAAAGATTTCGCTGTTAAATATTATTTACTAGTCGGACGAGTTAGAACCAAATTCAGACCACAACAGCACAGATCTCTTCCTAAAAGTTTGTATCCTGGACATTTCTAATCTGACAATTTTTACTCCGAATGGTTCTGTCTGCTAAACGTTGAACGGATCCACATACCCCATATTTTTATTAAGAACAATTTTTATATGTTATTGTTCAGTTTTCATTCTATAATTTCTACCTGCCACATTTCACTATACCCGGTTTCAGTTCTCGATAATTAATCTAAAGTATGCATCTGTAACCCTCGGTAGGCACGGGGGAATACCACAGGCCTATTTTTAAACAATTGTCTACATGACCTTATGAATTAATTCATAGGATCTCAAAAATAATTTATCTAGTTAGTACACTATATCTACAAAGTACAACTCGAAATTGCATACCCGAGCCCCAAAAGCGACCAAATCATAAATATCCGACAGAATCGTATATTAACATCCTTGTATTGTACAAAAACATGATTCTACTCTCGAATATTTTCAAGTGTTCAACCTGATGTCTAGTCCCGTCTACCTTCCACCGGTATCGCGTAGTACTTTTGACAAATCCGAGTGTTAAGTTTTTGAGGCACATATAACTACAGCCTACGACATACATTATAACGCCTATGTTAAAATGCGTTAGAAAAGAAACTTACGTGCTTGGTGGTTCGGAGGACGACGACGTGTGCAAACTTTCATTGGACCAGAAGATAAAATTGCGGAAAAATCAAAGGGGAAGATAAAATTCAACTTCCAACAATTTTGAAATTGGAAATAATCCAAATTTTGATTCATAAATTTAAGTACAGGACGGACGAGTGGTTCTTCTCACCACTGAGGAATTGCCGTGACTGCTGCGGAAAAGGGTAAGAAATCTGTTTCCCACCAATTTTTTAAATGTCTCCAGAAAAATCAGAGTCTGCAGTCTGCACGAGACCGGGATTTACATATGTATAATAATCAGAAGAAATAATATTGAGATTAAATCTACCGGCAGTGTCAATTTATCCAGTGGAAAATCAGTAGACTGTAATTTTGATCGTCATTTTGCCTAATATTCAAACAACTAACTGGAACGAAGTCGAAAAATAACATAATTATACGAAGGCATTCTTGTTTGCTCATTTTTTTTTCGTCGTAAAGTCAACAGATCTTATCTGATTTTTTTTAATTTATGTCATTTTGCGGTTTGAAGCATTTACACTTTTTATAAGCAAAACCTTAGACTATGTAGTTTATCGCAAAACACAGTGCTCGCTCCCCTCTCTATTTAATGATGCAATACCTAAATAGAGTTCGTATATCGGAAGTGTACATAGTTTTCAAATGAGAGATGAAACTTTCATAAAACCTTTCCTTCTATGATCTACATTTATTTTAGTACACTTAACGGATAAAATATCAACATACTATCTAAAAGATATTTTTAATTTTCTACGTTTTGATTAATCACAAGTAGACTTGACTGTCCCTGCGCCGCTACTTATTATTTTAAAATGGCACAATTTTTACTCACTTTTTTTAAATATACTTTCCCTCTAGGTGGGACTAAAGGATATGGGAATTCTTAGGCTTTTTCACACGGCAGTTTCAAGGTGTATGTTGGCTCCTGTTGTTAATGTTGAGAAGACTGCACTGGCCAAACTTAGAAAGTCAACAGGATATTCTTTCTCGAAATGCAAAGAAGCCTTACAAAAGCACGAAAATGACTTGAGTCAGGTACGAAAATGTATTTAAACATAAAAATTTATATCGTTTATGACAATTTAGACCAGTAGTATAGCAGCCGGCGTACAATTTCTTGCAATCCCGAAATCCATTCGACGCTAAAATGTATCTATTTTTTCTGTTAAATATTCGTAAATCTAATTTGTTTTATTTTATGTGAACATAATTGAATTTTAGGCTGAGCAATGGCTGCGAAGTCAAGCCCAAGCCCATGGATGGGAAAAGGCAACGAAACTCCAAGGACGAGCAACTGCTCAGGGATTAGTTACAATTTTAGCTACATCTTCCGCTGCAGTAATGATGGAGATTAATTGTGAAACGGATTTTGTTGCAAGAAACAAGAAGTTTCAGACTCTCGCCCAGAAACTTACAAACGGCTGTTATCAATTCTCCAACGATCAGCACATCGCTGCCCCTCTCTCAAAGGTAGTTTATCGCTCTCATGTCTTTGAATAAGGAAAAATTAATTTAAAATTGCAATAAATTTATATCGTTACGTTTTTATTTCCAGATTCCGCTCATGGGTGAAAAGTTGGCAAATTTGCCAATGGAAGAATCAAGAACTATAATGGATGAAATAGCATTGAGCATTGGAGAAATTGGTGAAAACATTAAAACTCGTCGAGCAGTTTGTCTAAAGTCGAATATACCAGTTGTCCTGGAAGGCTATACTCACCCTGCACCCCCAGAGACACCTGGAAGTACAAAAATAGTCATGCAAGGGCGGTACGGAGCTATTGTCGCATTTCGACCTGTCGGGTCAGAACAAGGTGGACCAGTAAAGAACAAAAAGTCCATTCATTTGATTGGACGACAGTTGTGTCAACATATAATTGGTAATTTTAAATTTAAATTTTTTGAAAATTAGAAATTGATGATCATTTTAGTAACCTCTGGGACCACATTTTTTTTATTACTTTGTATCAAAGGTATGAACCCGAAAGAAATTGGATCAATGGATGAGCAAATTCTTGCGAGTGCAACGACTGAATCTAACGACCCGCAGGAGAAAGTGGAAGCTAAGGAATCCCAACCGAAAGTAGAAAGTCACGGAGAAAAGAGGGAAGGAGAAAATAACCCAGACGATAGTGAAGAAGCGATATTTATACCTGAGGTCGTGGAAACCACATTAGTGAATCAGGAATTTTTACTAGATCCTGACATAACTGTGAGAGAATTTCTAATTCAGAACTCAGTGGAGGTTGTAGACTTTGTTCGGTTTGAATGTGGTGAAACAATTGAACCCACGTATTGCGAGTAATAGGTAAATTATAAATTACTTCAATTCAATAGTTTCCTGTTGATGTAAAACTTAGCTTATTTAACTATGGTCGACATAATTAGTGACTTGTTCTACTTTTTCAAAAGAATTTAATCCAGACAAATCATGTTCCAAGTGAGTTCTCTTTCGGGTTGAAATAAAAGAATTTTCTATAGACTAGTTTTTCTGCCCATTCTCAGCCAGAAGTTACTATAATTGTAACTTCTGACTGAATTTTGAAATTAGTTCAAAATTCATACCAAAAAACATCAAAGCAGTTCATGGATCCGTAGGTGTTAATTCGCAGTTTCATTGAAAATTGTCGATACATGAAACCGATTTATTAAATATTTGATGGACTTGCTCGGAATTAATAATTTCTAAAATTCTGATTAGTTTGAATATTTCGTTTTGAGATGCAGATATAAGATCAAATATGACAACTTCCATTTTTAGTAAGCTTGTACTGTTCAAACAAACAAAAAAGTGAAGGAGGATTTGGCAACATAAGCACGCTGAAAGTGCACACAAAGTTATTCGTGATCCAAACGTAGTTCGAGGAAAGTGAGTGACAAATACAACGACTAACTCGAAATAAATTGGAATTTAATTAGTTAATAGTCTTATGATTTAAAATCGAAGTCACTCGTTATAAGTCCCGCATTGTATATTTGAAAAATTCACCGGATTTAACTTCATCTAGGATATTTTCTTAAATATCTTAACTCAGTGCATTAACTCTTCTCAAAAGTCTCCGGAATCTTTCCCTCATAGTTTGAAAATTTTCTCTCCAAAGTTCATTGAGGCTTTCCAATCGATCAACTCTTCTTGACATTTCATTCAAATTGTATTGAATTTGTTGAGGTGACATAGTTGGAAGTGGATACGGATAAGGATTGTAAGTAGAAGTACTTGGTGGTCGATCTGTGAAAAAATCAAATCAATTTAAGAAAAGAGAGACGATCAACAATCACAACAATTAAATTTTCAAACAGGTGATATGCATTTTGTAGAGAATTTAATACGGAATCGCCAAATTGGCCACGTGAGTTTGAAGCACGGTGGATATCAGGAAAATGAACGTAAACCGAGAAGAGTGTAAGAAATTGTGGAAGATTTCATTCGTTTACAATTATTATTGTTAGATCATTTAACATTAGACATTACGAGACAATACTTTCAGCTTATTAAACCCCTAATAAAATAATTTATAAATAACCTGTATCACTTCTTTCTACGGGACGGTAAAAACTTATGAAAGATTTTTCTGAAGCAAATTGTGAAATAACTCTTGCGATTCTTGCCAAATATTCTGTCAAACTTCTTGAACTTACAGGGTGGACGATTTCCGATTCCAAGAACGGGAAAAAGAGTTTCACCCGATGGAGGTGACATTTCCGTCACAGGCTCGACTAAAATAGAAAATTAATAGAAATGTAATTTATTAATATTTTGGCTGGTCGCTTATAATTGTCTTACATACGTTATAAACGTTTAACATCACTTCAAATAATTACGAAGTTTCGTAGATAAGATCGTGAGATACGAGCCGGTCTGGCTACAAGAATATTTCGGAGCGCAGTAAAGAAGCGATAATTTAATTTCTGCGAGGCTTACCTGAAAGTAATGCATTGTTACATCTAATGTACATGCTGGATAGTACCGAAACTGCAGGTCCATTACTTGATTTTTTCGAATCAGGTTAAAATTTGGGTGTCATTAATATTATATAAGGTCGCACAATATCGTAATTAACCCAATAATACGGTCGTACCAAAAAATGCTCCGCCAGCGTTTCCATTAGTCGCAGCGGCGATAGCACTTCTGTTTGACGTGTCTTCTCTGAGCTTGCCTTCGTTTCGAAGTGTTTGAAGTAGTTCAAATAACTCCTTAGATGTAAAGAGAAAGTAAAATTAGCATTCATTTATAAACACCGTTCTCCACGAGACTCCACAAAAAACATGGAGAAAATTATACGAACCAACTAACATTTTCTCTCCAGGAATCCGATCTATAAATTGAAATTTTTGTGATAATCTGGAAATATCATCTTAAATGGCGACAAATTGTTAAGGGTGCACGCTCTGGACCTTAAGTTAACACTGACCGTACAAAAGAATATTTCGTTTTAAAATTTGAGAAATTATTTTTTCGAAGAAAATGAAACACTATAAACCCCGGATTCTTTTCACGAAGCTTCAGTGAAAATTTTAGAAGAATCCATTTGAGGATGCCTTAGATAAATCGACACGTGTCGAAAAGT
>JAQFYE010004529.1:0-13249 GCA_034694305.1 Protaphorura glebata
ATAAATTAACAAACATAATATCAAAAGGATCTCTGCCGTGGGCAGCCCTTGCCCCTTCGTTATACAATAGCTCGCTAGCGAGCTATCGGGTAGCCTAGTTTATAATATAAGCGCACGAGAAATAAATTTCAGAACTTAACTTTGCTAGCTTCAAAATACGACACAAACGACAGAATCCGACTGTAAGGTCTCGAATATGAATGAACCCGCTCGGCAAAGCCCGAAACCTACCTTGGTCGACGAGGGGGTCAAAATAGGGGGTGTCAAACGCCCCCCTGATGTGTTGGGGGTCTATTGATCCCCCAAGAGGGTCAATTTGACCCCCCAAAACTTAAAATTCTCGAGGGGTCTCCGGGTGACCTGAGACAAGGGGGTTTCGGATTATGCCGCTCGGTCTTAATTTCAAAATTATTACTTGCCTCGTTTCTTCAAATAAAACATGCCTTGTATTTGGATTGTCTATAATATGGGAAATGATCGCTGTGTATGTAGCCCCAACAAATCACGGCTGCGCCATAATGAGTAATTACTTGGCTTTCTGGGTTGAATTGAAACCTTCATCAACTTTATTCGTGAGGTCAAATATTCGGTAAGACGTATTGGTAATCCCAAGGATTTTACACAAGCTAATCAATCCTAGTAATAGCCCAAGCTCTATCGGCTCTATGAATCCAAACTCGTCCTGACGATTTCTCGAAATTCAAAATATTGTTCGACCAGACGGCACAATACCGCCTGAATTTATTTAATTTCCGAACTCCAATAGAATTTTCTTAAAAATGAAATCGTTACAAGCTTCTGGACTATTGGTTAACTGGTCGAGTTGTATTCTTCTGAAGTATAAAAACCCTGCATGATTAACATATTATCTATTATCCCCTGATAAAAACCCTTTGCCTGACTTTCTCAAGCTTTCACTCTGCCGGTGCGGTGTCGTCCCAAAAAAGTGCCATGCAGTCGAAGGAAAGAGGCATGCTTTCACGACTTTCACTTTTCGTTACTAGCTCGGAATGGAGCAGTGCTTCGACTGCACCATCTGTGAAGGCGACGAAGAGGAAAGAAGTCAGTCAATATTGACAAAGGAGAAATCTCTTCGTATCCCCACGTTCCTTTAGCTCCGGTGTAGTAACCTATGGATGGACTCAACAGTCAATGAGTCAGTCAGCAGTGCGTGTTTAGACTGTTTAGTGATAATACGAAAACCATTAAAAATCCTTGAAGATATTTTAATACACAAACCACTATTTTGTACCATTATAACAGTAGAGTAAAATAATTCTACTTCCTTACACGAACGGTTTAATTTATCACTTGGACTCCGTTAGATCAGACCCAATTTTCAAATGAATTCGACATAATTTGGAAGTAGGAATGACTTTTAGCGATACAAAATATTTACATTGGGATTGGGAACTGATGAACACTTAATGTTAGATTCTACGTAGTTAAGGAACAAACGACGAAGACTACTTTTGACGTCGTTTTGAAGATTGAATTTATTCATAATATTTTAATTTCGTTTCCTCTTCGGAGTTACCGATAACAAAATTACATTTCTCGTTCAAAAGGTCATGAAATACCTTCCGTGGGCTCCGTGGGCTGAGTAGTTTGAATATGAATTCCTCAAATGTTAACTTCCTGTTATCGTGGAAGTGCTGGAATTCCGCATTTGATTTCCTAGACCCATTTTGATTAATACGTTCGATACTACATCCCGATGACAACGTCATTGGTTCACATAAGAGATAAAATTTAAATCCTGTCATTCATTCCCTCATTATTGGAATTAGTGAAGAATTAGAATTAATCTCGCAATTATTTCCATACGTCGCTTCATTCATTTCATTCATCCACTGAATTCATACAATCAAATGGAATCTTAATAGTTAACAATCCGGTCGAAGCGTTTGCGAAATAATTTCTCATAATCCTTTCATCCCACTTGCTTTTGTGTAGTATGACAAAATGACAGTTCGAAGACGAAACCAAAGTCAATGCCCAAAATGGAATCCTGAATCCGGTAAGTCGGTAATAAAGTGGTGGTATAATGAACAAACAAGCAATTATTTGAATGCTAAGGATGCCATAATTTTAATCCGGAAATTGTAACCCTACGCTGAATTATCTTCTCACAAAAAAATATCCAGTCCTATTTCTTGTGACGATTTATTCTTATTCGGTTATTCGGTAGCTGTTTCACTTGACGCACACTCGTTTGCAGTTTCGAAATTAGCATCCGTATCAATTTGAGTAAATCCAGCCTGGAAAATGTCCCAGCTATGCACCTCAAATCTGTGTACTCTTCTTCTGTCGTATCTTTGATTATTCTCTAAGTTCCATGATTTTAAATGGATCACTAATCTGCATCTCCATCTAAACATGCAGAAAACTAGAAATTCCAACCAAAACTTACCTTCTGATAATTCCAGGTCTAGTTCAGCTAATTTATCCCGAACGTCCTGGGGAAGAAGTCCAGGATCTAGGAGCTGGGCCGATGAACTTTCCATTGACATTTTTAATTTGTATTGAACTTTCAGACAGTTCAATTCAGTCGCATGTCAGTTTATAAAGTTTAAACAAAGTTCAGTTTTTAACCATTTTTGTTCTAGCACAGTCACATGAGAAGAAAGAGAATAAGCTAAGAGCTATTTATTTGTTTCGATTTTTTAGTGTATTATTGTAGGCCGCAAAATACGCAGTGCAGTGTTGTATATAAAGAGGCGTTGTGTTATGATATCTGAGAATGTAAGGTAAGTTCCTTACTAACTTTATGACACAATTTAAATTATATATATATACAAAATTGGCTAAAAAATCACACACACAATATCAATTCTAATCAGTCAGTCACACGATTGCAGTTCATATGTTCCAAATATTTTACGTTCACTTCGTGTATAAAGTTATACAAATACTAACACTGACATCGATAGTAAAGCCAACGAAATTGTTATTCCACTGAAGATTTTATGTGACCGTAATCGTTTTGATTGAATTTAAATTCCAAACACAATCAAACTATTCGAGTCATCGGGTCAGGTTACATTCTTCAAATGTACAAATAATCTGAGACGAAATCACACGTCTTTCTTGATCATATTCCAGAATTGACACCCGTGTCCGTGTCGAAATCGGAACTCCGTTTTTAAATTCGGATCTCTTCTGGAAGTCATTGACCGATTACGATTTCCGTCCGGAATTGATTCTTCGTTGAGCAATCTGTCCGAAACAAAAATAGATAGAATTATTAGTTTTTATTTTTCACGACTACTGCCAGCCAAGCTGTCTGTCTTGTCAGTGCCTACACTTATCTAATTCTTTCGATTTTCTGGAGAATTGACAAACACCAAACACTCAACGTAGGACGGCAAAACTGCTGCTGAGTTGGAGTTACGTTTACGTAGCACGTAGCAGTTATTCAAGAAAAATATGTCCACGAATCCAAATCTTATCATTACCAAATACCTAGTCAACGGTTACAGTATAGTGTATATGTTCCGTATCATCTCCGGTAAAACACAGTCCTTTAGTCCATCACAAAACTCGGTCGGTGTCTCACTTTTAACAGTCGTCAGTCACGCAATGGCAAAGTTCGAATGTCTCCTCTCCTCATAAAAGTACCAAACGTACAGACAAGAAAAACACCGAAGCTTACGCTTAGGCTTTAGGTTTAATCTTAAGTCAATCACAGATAACAAAAACAATTGCCGGTCTTCAGCCTTAAAGAACAATGCCAAAGCCAAATGCGACGTTTAATGTTTAAAGCGATTTATCCAACGAACGTTTTACGATTTTAGTCATACGACACCGCTTAGACCTACGAACAAGCCCAGATAAACTAAAAATAAAAGAGAAAGAAATCAGAAATCGCACTTCGAATGTCAAAAGGCATAATTACTTATCTTTTCACTAAACTCACCTTACCTCGACTCACAAATGAATCTTCCAAATAAACACCAACGTCCACCAAATCAACCAACCAATCAACAACAAACCAAATCGTAAACCAAACTGCAAATGCAAAACGCAAACCACACACCCTTCTTAATTAAAATTCACTAAGTAAGTCATAAGTGATGACGGACGACATGGGGAGTCAGTCAGACCTAAACCAAGACAGACAGAAAACAGATAACAAATAAATTGAGTCGATAAGAAACCACTGCTATATCAGCAGTGTGTTACTTTTAGCTATGGGATAGATAGGGATAATGACAATAAATGCAGTCAAATGAAATACACAAAAGATAAAGAACAAGTATTTTTCAGGGGGATGAGCCAGTCGTTGTCATGTCATGAATTTTCCAACTGTTATGTCCGTAGTCCTTGCTGAAAAAACTTGAGTCGGGCCAGTAAGTAACTTACTATACCGGCCAGTACTTTTTAGGATTGGACTAAGGCTGACGGTGCGTGGAAAAAAGTTCTACCACTTTTTAGTATATCTTGTCTTATTTTTTGTTTAACCATACCATCATATACACCTTTGTTGACGTATTAGCTTTGTATTTAATTTCGCGGTAATGCATGGTATGACTATTGACGATGAGATCAGCCATCAGCCTGCTAGGCAAGTAAGTAAATTGCATAAGTGCAAAAATAACAATCAAGGAAATTTGCCCACTAACATTTTTCTACTTGACTTTTTTGCGCCTCTTCAGTTCAATGTTAAAATGTAAAATAAAGCGAAGGTAATCCCACTAACCAGTAACAATCTATACGGTCCAATCCCATGCAAATTTCAAATCTTCCACGAGTGCCTTCTTATACTGTTAAATTGTTTAAGAATGAGTCAGTCAGTCAAGTTGGTCATGAAAAAATAATTTGCTCACAAAGTACAATGGACTTTCCAACCTGCAACCACCACCGCCGCCACAAATCAACAATGAGACCAACACCGAACGTGCAAAAAAAACGTGATCCACTTAACACTCACTACACTACTAATAAAAAAACATTATACAATATCTAATCCAGACCATTCAATACTTCCAGTACACCCAGCACATTCCAATAATATATTGAGTATATCCAGTACCTACCTTAATCTTAATGGTTATTCCAGTCGTGAGATTCGTGTTTTGTTTTGTATGGCACGGCACGACGGTAAAGAGACTTTGACAAGGGATGGATATGAGATGTTGTGTAATGTAATGTAATGTAAATGTTACGCATGTCGTATTGGTGCTGAGCTGCCGAATCTCGATCATTGTTGTTCAATTTAGATAAGGAAGATGCTGTGACTGTGACTATAATGCGTTATGGGTAGGGTGACTTTCCTATACCGTTTTTTTCTGGTAATACGGGTATGGGTATATGGGTTTGTTGTTGGGATCACCAGTAAAGAGTTTCTGGATGAATCACTAGGTTCCTGGAAAGCAGCACTGGACATGTTGGATGGACAGATTGTTAGCGTCATCCTGAATTTATCAGGTTACGGTATTGGTATTGGTATTGGTATTAGTCACTTTTTATACGCAACACAACTTCCCATTATTGGGTCCTTACGTTTTAACAGAGGTAATATAGACAATTAAGATGACAGTTAGTTAGATCTTTTATAAGAATTTCAGTTTGCACTTGGCACTTGGACCCATTTTCTCAACATCATCAGAGATAACAAAAGGAAAGTAACAGGAAGATTATTTGTATAACTGTATCCTATTATTTCTTATATAATTAATATATAATTAAATATGAGATTTACAGTGTACAGGGTGGCACGTAACGTCTGCCCCACCCCCCTCGAGAGCAGAATCAGGAAGATTCTGAATTCTGACAAAAAGTGAGATAATGTGTTTTGTATTACAATCTTATGAAGGCTCTAGGGAGCCACTCAGCTTGAAAATCCGATGCGCGTAGCGGCACTGACGAGCGTTTAAGTAATAATCGGCATTAAAAAAATATTTTGAACGTCATTTCTACTAAAGTAAGTTCAAAATGTTTTTTAAAAATCTGTTGATGATATACCTTTTTTGTTAGAATTTTGTGAGATATTGTTCGACCGGAACGGAGAAAGTCCATATTTCGCGGGTTGGGGTTTGGGGATTGAAGAAAAGAAATCTGTTTGTGTTTTCTACGGTCTCTTTTTCAAAAAGCAAGCTGTCTTTGAAACCTAACAATATAAGGCAATAGAAAATTATTAGGTATGAAATAAAAATGTATAGGTTAGGTGTGGGTATTCATAAATGGATAATTAATTAATGTTCATTTTTTAATAATCGAGTTTTCTGACGTCACAAAAATAACAAGCTGTCGTGACTGACACTTTGGGTCATTGTCGCCAAAGTGTTGCAAAAATTTAGCAATCGTACCCCCAATATAAATGAATTTTAACAATAATTTTGGGAGCACCCTTCCGGATATTATGGATATTTAACCTTCAGCCGCAATTACTCTGCAAACGATTTCACCTGAAACGAGACTTGAAACAAATTTATGTTCCTGGTGTAATACCAAAGCCTGAAACGTTCGAACGATTGAACGGTCATTTCATCAATTGCAGGTCCCTGAAATTAAATCGCTCTCCTCGTCTCGCCAATTTCATTTCAGTCGATCCAACCATGTGACCTCGGGCAAGAGACTCAAAATATTCGATTCTACTTTTCAATTCACCTCAGCTGACGGTTTGAAATCAAGTGCAACTGATTTCAAGTGCAATTGATCTTATTTATTTGAAATAGAATTTCCCGCGACCCTTGAAATGTTTCACGCGATTATTGCAGGAAATTTGTATTTCGGGTCACTTCAGCCATTTCAAACAATCGATTGCAGGCGAAAAAGTCGTATTATATTGCCTGTGACGGGAGGACTCTATTTTTAAAAAATGAACATTTTAATATACTTGCATTCTCTCTAACGTAAACCTTCTAAAGCGATTCTATCCGTTCGGAAGAATTGAAACCCCGGTTATGCCTAACGTCTGTCTTGATTACGACGAGCACAAACCGACTGTACAGTAAGTTGACCTTACACGAGTCGATAACGCCAGCCACGCCACGATATTCGTACTCAGGACTCAGGATTGAGTTGAGCGGTATTTGGACCGAAAAATCCTTAGTAAGTCAGGAGTCTTGTATTGGAACATTACTACAAAGACCAGACTATCGTTTCACTTTCATGTTTCATCTATGACGCAAACATAGAGTACTTTAACATTTTGCATTGCATCAGGAGAAGCCTTAAGAGAATTTGATTTTAAACAACTTCTTATAAGTAGAAATTAAGTATCGGCCGAGTTGTCTCTTATCGCTCTAATTCGTCAAGTCCCTGGTTCAATTCCTGGTGGACCTGCTTCCCACCTCCGTATATACGGCTGACACCTGTGAACATAGTTATTGCTGGCCTAACTATCTGGGTGGGTTACTCTGGAGTCTAGAGTAACTTCTCTAGGGAAGAGTCATGACGTTGGTACGAATTCAAGCGTATAAGCGATGAATTGGTAAGGCCGATAGAGCGGGAAGTCGAACTGAAGAGGTTTGACTGACTATAAGAAATTTTAACGTTTTTGCTGTTGACATCTTTTTATACAATGGATTTATATTTAATGTGTAAAGAAACTTTCAATTATTTTCGTTGGCTTTAACATGGCTGAGATATTTCTTTGGACCGTATTTCCCGCTAGAGAGCAGCACATTTTTCAGTTCTTTGCTCCCTGGCTTGTGTTTGAGACAGGATTGGTTGTCCCTTTAAAATTCCGTGTCGAAACCCGCGAAGCCGTTCCCTCTGTTCTACCGCTTATCACATTCAGGAATTGGCAGTTACAATTTTAACAACGTGAAGTCTAATTAAATTTAACGACATTTTTTAAATAACTGAAAATTGTGAACGTTGTGCTCGTGACAGTGAGACACAAAAGGAAGTTTGTAAATTATTGGAAATTTCTTAGTTGAAAAGTAACTGGAACTGGGACTGGTTGAACTAACTCTGAATGGTTACACTAATAACTTACAGATTCTGATTTAAAAAATGGATTCAATCTTTGGAAACGATTATACTATTAAGAAAAATTCACTGTCCGCAATTAGTGAGAAATCTTATGAGGATGGGAATGTGGATTTAAATACAACTCAAGAAAGTCAACGGCACATTTCAAGAAATATGGTGCAGGGGTATGTCCTAATTTTCATAATTTATTTTGGTGTGTCAAAATTATAGGTCAGAGGGTCAGACTCAAACAGTTACCGAGAAATTTATATAATTATCCAAAGCGGCTAAACAAATCAATCTAATTCCGTAGTAAGGAGATCCCGTAAGTCCAAACAAACTAAACTATAACTAACAACTTTTTGAATGTCGTTCTAAAACCTCGTTTTGGAACCAGAGGGTTTGATTGATTTGTTTAGGATCCTTGTAATTATCTATCGTATTTTTAAAAAGGCTATAGTTGACTACACTATTTGGTCTAACTTTCAATGATTAAATGAAAGGGAACTTTGATTTGAAGTTATTTAGGTGCTCTTTGTTAATAATTTATAATTCCCGTGTCTCGTACTAAGGAGACGTTTTTCGACGAGACGAGAGGATTTACGCGAATTGTTTTATGGAATAGTCTTTTCCAATGTTGAACTTGTTCTCCCTTTATTATTTCGAATTGGAGTCAAAATCATTACATACATAACCTAGAACTAACAATAATTGTTAGTTCTAGGTTATGTATGTAATGATTTAATTAGAAAAGTATAACTGGAGTCATTTTGATTAATCAGCAGGTGTGGCAATTCGGATGAATTCTTTTGTGTTTCATGCGATAAACTTTATTGTAGTATTGTACTATTCGTACTGAAATTGTGTATTTAGGAACGGATATCATGGTTGAATTTAAAGTTAAATTGAATTTTCTTTTATTCGATGTCAAGCTTTCAGAGACTTAATCCGTCTCCTTCTTCAGGACGATTTTAGCAATAATATGTTAAAAAAAATTAAAGTAGCTTCGAATTTCATATATACTGTAAGTAGATTTATGTGAAATTCGAAGCTACTTAAAATAATTTTAACAAATTATTGTTAAAATCGTCTCTTGACATTGAATAAAAGAAGATTCAATTTTAAATTCAACCATGATATCCGTTCCTAAATACACAACGTTCAGAAATGTCCATGGTTTTAACGGCTTACAATCAACAATAGTTATATTACCTATTTAATGTTATTCTCTATGGCAGATTTGGAGATTCCTACCTGCGTTACCAGCATGAGTTCAGTGACTCCGAGTTCCGTTCCTCCACCCAAGGAATGAATATTTTGGAGCGAGATGAGGCGGAAAGACTTCAATTTCAAAATTCGAATGCTGAATCGTTTTCTGACAGGGTTGATGGTGAAACTTCATATTTGTAAGTTAAATCGTAGAGCGGGGTACTGTGTATGCGTATTGCGTATTCATATGTCTAACGTACGTGAAGTTGTTTACTGTTAGCAAATTGGTCTGGCTTGTCGTTTTTACTATTTTGTTATCCTTAGGTCCCGGTCGCGATTGAACACAACAGGCAAAGTCCCCGACGAGTCTATGGGAACATATTTCTTGAGACGCTCGTCTCACCCAATGAAGGATAACCAATTAGATTCTAGTCGGTTTCAGGTAATCCCATTCATATGTTAATAGAATCTGAATTAGTGTAGAATAGTCTATGTATCAGGTTAAAGGTTAGTTATATCGTCATTTACTTGTAATATACTAGAACATGCCGAAATTAAGTTGTTTTTGATAATTGAATTTGTGAAAACTCAAAACTATTTGACCTATAGTAATAGTTCTTACAGTTTGCATGTAATTTAATTTCAGAAAATTTGTGATGAAACCGATCGGCGGCACGCGTCTGGATTACAAATAAAACCACGCGATACGTCAACACCTAAGTCAACCCACAGACATTCCCGTGGAAATGGATATCCGGCGTCGCAGCTAACAAATACGTCCGCCATACCATTCAATAAGTCCGAACTGAATCGTGAAAGTCGCCGCTGGTCAACTCAGTCGACTGGTGACCCGAACAAGAGTTTTTTTGTTGAAAGTATGCTTCAGACAGATGGAAGCATGAGCGCTATGGCGAAATTTTTGCGAGGACCTGAGTCAGTTGGAATTACGAAGCAGGATTTATTTGACCAAATTTTACAATACTGTCAAGCAAGGAACACAGATGTAAGTGCTGTGAGCGGTTTGAACGACAATGATGTTAGTTTCTCCGAGTTCAGAGATAATCTTGTTCCAGACTCCGAGAACTCAGCTGCTTCGAGTAAGAGTGTAAGTTTAAGCGATTTTGATGTAACAATCGTAGGAAAACCGTCTTCTCCTGTCACTAGCACACGGAAGGTGAATTCGGTAACTGATTGTCTTGATGTTAAGAAATCTGAATTAAGCAAGACGCCGGTCTCTAAAGATAATTTAACCCCCTACCCTCCAGGATTTCCCTATGTGGTTCAGATTCAGTATCACTATCATGGAGACTGTGGATGTAAGGCCGGCCCAAGCACTAGTACTTGCAGCGCCACCGCCACGAACCATAAAAATGTCAGTTCGACTTCCGGGCAAACACCTAGCATCGGTGTAGTTACTGTCCTTCAGGAACTACAAGATGCGATTGAAAATGCGAAGAAGCATTTTCAGTTAAAAGCCTCCGATAGCGGTAAGAATAAGTCCAAGTGAATCAATATTTGTACCTTGTTTGTATGCATGCCTCATCAATAATTGATACGTCCGGAAGATAATAAAATTGAGTTCGATTGCTTTGTAAATTAACTGAGTTTATTGGTTGGCGCTTGTATCCTTACTTGAAATTTGTATTAATCCGCAAATTAGTGTTCCTATTGACTGATCTGGATTTCATCAGTTGTGCGATGTAGCAGTCGTTCGACTCGTCTAAAAACTTATGAATTAAGCGCAGAATTGACCACACAATTCGTTAAAAGAGACATCAATTTTCGATCCTAATACATAATCCCAAGAACAGATGTACGTGCATGCAAAACATATAAATACAAGACCAACAAATTATTTCATCAGTTAACCATTCGGAAACCAGAATTGTGTAATATATTAATTTTTATTACTTTGGTTACGGGGATTACATTGATGAAGTAGTAACCTTTGTAAAATAACTGAGTCCGTTGGTGAAATTATTTTTCTGTCACGTTATTCCAAATTTCCATAGAGTAGGACATCCTTTTCTCTGATGATAAAATGATCACAACGTTCGATCAATGTCCATCCCTCTAACTTTTCTCCCACTCCCTTTTTGATTAGAGCAACTTTCCCAGCTGTCAGACCCTGTAGGGGGAAACAATACTTTTGTTAATTAAACTATAAGGAAGACTGCCTTCCTTCATTAAGGATGAATTAGAGTTGGATTGTACTAAAATAACTGTAGTAGCAAGTAATCCTGAATGTTCAAATGTGCTACACGCTATAGACGTGGTTCTAATTCTGAGAGATTCTGACTTCATCTGCAGAGAATATGTGTGGAACATTGACTTCATGGAGAATAGTCACCTCCCGTTAGGCACAATTGAAAACCCGAGGGCACCTTGGATGGAATATATTTACTTTGTCTTTCAATCCTCGAGACACACGCAAAACACGAACAAATAGGCAACCTGGGCACAATTTGTCAAATATAGTCTGCCGTTTGGCTGCTTTCATGTTGTAGGTGGACCATTTCACCATTAATTCGTCCGAATGAAAAGAGAAGTCGTAGTTATTTCTGCTTGACAGAGGCAAATCCTGGTATTTCGTATTCATGTTGACTGAGATTGAAACAGAAGTACGCAAAAGAAACTGATTTATTTTGACGCGTTAAATTATTTTCTATTAGGGCTGCTGGATAAGCTGATTATGATAAAAAATATAGTAATGCATTGTACAGCTAATCCTTGACATCCTTGTCCGAAGAGTTTTGTTAGTTTCTCCAAATAATGAGTTGAAGATGTCATGACAATTTTCTGGAAAGGTTAGTTCGGACAGTTCGGACTCCCAACTAACCTTGACAGCCTAAACCTAAAAAAGAACCTAAACAGCGTTGCTCCGAACTTTGGAACAACGCTGTTGCGAAGAATTCACACGGAAACACATTAAAGAGTGCACGCTAGGAACCTTGAGTTTTCGCTGGCCATAAAAACAAATACGTCGTTTTAAAATGCGAGGATTTTTTTTAGAAAATGATCCGGATTCCGGATCCCTTAAAATTTACAGGGCATTTCGGGTTTTAGAATAATCAATAAACAGTCGGGGCTGAAGTTTTGTTTGACCAATTCAATTCAATTCAATTCAATGAGTTTATTTAAGTGTTGCTGATATATAATATGAGTTACGATTTTTCATAAATCGAAGACTTACAAATCGTCATAACATGTTCACATTGTTGCCAATATCCATAACACTACGCGATTGAAGAATAAGGTAAACCGAATTTTCCCAACATGCAGTTAGCAGATTACATAATTACACATTTTCTTATCATGCACAAAGTCTTTGTCTGCAATTTCTTTTGCTTGCTGATAATACTTCTTTCCCTTTCATCTGTATTATTTGTCATACACACCACCAGTCGTATCCAGTTTAACCGTCGGATTAAATTATACTTGACCGGTTTGGAGAAAGTCAATTCTTCACTGCCATACATTTGGAGAAAATAGATGGTGAATACGATTGTTGTTTGTTTGTGAGTGAAACAGAAATCAGCATAAGACGACTTCGGCAGCCACGCCAAAATCCGTTTCAGGCAATGTAAAATATCGGTCCCCTCTGGGGTGCTCTACCTCTTGACCGCGTCCGAAGACTACCGATTCTTTGCTCCCTAACTGGAGTTTGACCTGATAATCAGATGAACTGATTACCACCTCAATGACCTGACCCCCTGACCTCAATCTAATACCATTCACGACTTGATAGGATTGGTTACCAATTTAGTCCCTGTCCACGTCTGTCCCGATCTAGCCTCCTTGGAATCCTCCAAATGACCCGAAACCACAGATGAGCCAACGATTACAATTCCCACAAATGAGACTTTTATTTAGTTAAATAAATTCAAATTCCAATTTCACACAATATTACACGACCAGAGATTCTGGAGTAGAAGATGGTGGCTTGAAGTCGATCTCGTGTCCGGGCTGCATATTCCCATACCCTAGTTTGACTCAGAACTTTTAGCCGCGGTGTGGAAAACTAGCTTGTGGGGGTGGACTTTTCTTTCTGTGGACGGATAAGAGAGGCCAGAATGGCTGTAACGTGTATGAGGGCATGCTGGGTCAGTGGTGTGGG
>JAQFYE010004530.1:0-13248 GCA_034694305.1 Protaphorura glebata
CCATTATTTTGGATGGTCTTCAAAGTAGCATAGCCCTCGACACTCAACTCGACCAACACTTGGTGTACCTTCCTTGTCAGTATAATATAATTTGTAATTTGAATGCACGCGTAGTCTAGGTTAGGCGTCCTAAAATATATTATAAGATGCCCATTAAAAGTGGTCTCAAAAGATAACAGTTTCTACACCCGCCGTAGTGACAATGATCTTCGTTTTGAAAGCAGAACAAAAAATTTAATCAGTTTAATCAGTTATTCAAAACGACAAAATTACTCACCACCAGGAACCAGAATTCTTGAGCACCAAAAAAACCTGACAAGAGAATTGCCAGCCCGGCGGTTGAATGAAATTCAAAATAAATTCCATCTCCCGCATTTACTCGTCATAATATTTCTCTCAATGTCAACCTACGGATTTATTCACGCATACGGTGGTTCATAACCAATGTCCGCAAGCCGAGTTAACCCTTAGAGGAGTGGAGATGTTTTTAGACGGGCGCTTTGCGTCCGTCTAAACACGTCTCCACTCCTCTAAGGGTTAACAACCGAATATTCTATCTAAAGGAATTATTAGGGTCAATTACGTCTGCTAAATTGTAAGTACTTAATAACATAATAACAATTACAATTACAACTGCAAGTAGAAATCACATGTGATGCAATTCCTTCAGAATCTTTAACCTTCTCGCAGGCACGGACGACTAAAGTCGTCCGTGGATGAAAAAGTTTTTGACGCTAATATCTACATGGATGAGCATGAGATTTTATATTTTTTGTTAGGATTTTTGACGTTGGTGGAGAAATAAAAATTGAAAAATTGTTATTCGTCGGTAACTTCCGACAATTTTTTTTTTTGAAGTTCAACGAGTGGGACTTTTAACGTTTCAACTCACCAAAGAGATGGTACACATTCTCTAGAAGTTTAGAAAAAGAACAGAAAAAAAAACGTTTTTGGAAATTCGTCCATAAATATGGAATGTTGCAGCGTTGAAAGTTTTGTGGCAGAAAATAACAGGTAAATTCGTATGCCAAATACGTCAAGACAGTCCTTACTCCTGATTAACGTTGTTAAATTCTCGAGCATTTAATATTTGAGAATATTCTCGAGAATATTCTCGGGAATATTCTCGAGAATATTCTCGAATCCTGTAGCATGTAGCCCCAATACTAAAGAAATTTAGTCTACAGTAACGCTGTTAAATTTTCATGCATCAAATAGTTGAGAATATTCTCAAATCCTGTAGCATGTAGCCTCAAAATTTTTCAATTCATTCTTGGAGTAATGTAAATGACGAAATTTTACGAACTATAAACTAGCGCATAAATCATAAACATTTGTGCTCGAGAATATTCTCTTACAACCCTATCCTGATAAAAACGAGACAGAAGCGTGCGTTCAAAAATAATTTCCTGAATATAACTGCAATGCTAAGCACTAGTGTTTAAGAGTTTCATTGTGCACTTTTAGTTACGCTAACCTACTAATAAAAGAACTAGGCATTTTTTTTACTTGAATAACATGACTTTATTTCAAATTAACGACGAGACAATTAAACTCATATAACATTTCTGTTCTTTGGATTCTTATTTCGTGTGCTCTACATCCCAATTCTTGACATCTACACCGTAGCAAAGTTGAAATGATTTAACGTCTTTGTCAACTTTATAAACTGATAGATCCCTGATACCTATAGTCGTTGCGTCCAATCGGAGTGGTTTTCCATTACAGAATTGTTTTTCCCAAGCAATGATACAATAATCATAGAGGACCACAGATGACGTGATTGTATCATGAGGTGGAGCCAAAGTCACGCAACTCCCATCTGTCGGAAGATCCAAGTACCATGTCTGACCTAAAATATGTGCAGTAAAAATTGTTATCAATGAGGTGACTCTTCATAAGAGAAGTTAACTCTAGCCTTATCGTAGGCACGGACGCTTAAAGTCGTGCCTTTGGCACGACTTTAGTCGTCCGTGCCTGCGAGAAGGCTAGAAGCCCCACTGCCCCACTGACCTTACCGTATTTGACCGAATAAATGCCCCCCGGCTTGTATTTAAATTTGCCTCTAGCGTTTATATGAGCACTGGAGTGATTCGAACTACGCGCTCTTATGGATCAACCTAACACGTGACCCGGCTAGTATTCAATACCCGGCTTGTATTCGATACCCGGTTTGTATTCGAGACCCGGCTTCTATTCGGTCAAATACTATGTAGATAATTAAAACAGGATTGAGGACCTAGTACCGTGCGAACAGCCACCCGTACGAGGAATTAGCGCGACTACCAAGAATTGAACCAGGGACTTGATGGATAAGGTGCTCGAGCTTTGGTTAGCTTGCCGCCTTCCATAAAATCACAAAAGTTTTATTCTGTGGTCAATTGCTGATTTTGGGAAATATAAAAAATTTGACAAATCTACTTAAAATACCATTTTCTTCAGAACATGGCTATGACGACGGGTGACTGACCTTGATAGTCAAATTTATCATTGATGTAAATCCTTTGTGCGCCGTCTGGATTACAATTCCGATAAGATTTAACATCCTTGTTCAATCTTGAATTTCCAAAGTCGATACTCCTCCAGCTAAATCTTTCTACTCTAACCTTTTTCCCTTGACAATTTTCTAATTCGTAAATGTATCCACACCTAGCATTTCCCACGACATCAACTGATGATGCACGGTCTTTAAAACGGTCCAAATTGACACAGGTCGTCCCGTCCAATGCCAAAGTGGTGCTTGATCCTATATAGGGAAATCGCACAGATAAAAGTTAACCAGTTTGTTATATCACTAAATGTAAGTGTGTATAGGGTTTGACAATATCTAGTAGTCATATCAAAACTCCCTCGGACTGACAATATCTAGTAGTCATATCAAAACATACATTTCTTCTCTGGAATTTTATGCTACTATTATCGGTACCTTCCCTAGGCCAAGCGGGGCAGATGCCAATTAATGTCGCATCTTCGATCCCGAATGACATTGTACCAGGTATTAATTCCACGCAGACGAAGCGAGACGTAAATCGTAAATCCAAGCGTGATAGTTTGCAAACACTTTTAATAATTTCGGGGAAAAAAACGAGATCTCCTTAGCTTGAATCTCAAGGGAAAAACTAAAACTTTGAACTCGACTGCAATTTAGGTAGGTATATTGTAACCATAGACCTCCTCAACAACTTCTGTGAAGATCATACCCCGAAAAGTTTGAACGTGTGGCCGGTAGAAATGTACGGGCCAAATACATTTTGTGATATCATGAGTGCATCACACGAAGTGCATTTGAACGTGCATGGCTGCCAAACGGTTAAACTTTTCAGTGTTATAACCTGGACAAATTATGTTGCTTGGGAAGTCAAGTACTATAGAGTATCAAAAATACAGCTAAATTCAACCAGCTACATTTTGCCTTCAGTACCTGCAAGTTAACCCAGGGTGTACCTCTGAACCTGTAGTTTATGTAAACAGGATACCCTTTCATTTCCATATTTAAAAGTTTAAATTACTTAGTTCTAAGAGGTAATGTAAATTGTACTTTACCTTGAAAGAATGGTCTATCGTAGAATCTGACATGATTTCTGGCTTGAGTAGAAATAATCACCAGATTTACTACAAACAGAATGAATTTCATTGTGATTTAATATTTTGGTGTCTGATTCGAGCTTGAGTTTGAAGACTCACAAATGTTCCAAACAAATCCATATTTGTAGTCAATTCAATGAATGATTATGATAATTAATTAATCATTTATTTCATGAACCTTGTTATATGAATTAATTAGGGATTAAATTGTTAATCAATAAGAATTGTCAGCAGTGCTAAATGCCCACGTGCAAAGGTTAATCCTTTGTGATTACAATTATAATCCTAGATCCATTAATTGTTCCAGATCACACTTATATGATACGAAATTAATTTTGGGAAGATCACATGGACGACATACAATCTCATGATAATATTGCCTTGAATTTTTATGGTAAATTAATTAATTAGTCGTGCCTTTGGCACGACTTTAAGCGTCCATGCCTGCCAAAGTGTTAAGTCTAATTTCCAATTTTGCCCTAAATTTGATCAAAACAATTAGCTCTGTTCCTCGTGCGTATGCGTTCTGAGGTGCTAATTAAATAGTAGGCCAAAGTCAAGCACACACACACAGTAAACAATAATTCTCAAAATATGTGCAATTTAGCAATGTATAGTAGGCAAAGGCCAAATACTCTCCTTGGTTTTCAACAAGTCAATCTTTAAAGCTAAATACATGTTAATTGATATTGTCCAGGCCATATGGTCGAACATATAATGCCTATATTTCCTCGAAGTGGGCTTTACCATTTGACTAAGGGTATCCTATTAGTAAAAATGGGAAGAATACCTCGCATCTGTAGATTGAAGTGTAAGTACATGTCCGAGGAATTGAACCATTGTACAGTGGAACAGCGGGGTCCAAGTAAAAGTATTAAGCTGCGGCTACGCGATGGATTCCCTGCAAGTAATTCTCATTGCTGCGGTCCCATAATTGATGCACAATGTGATTTTACGTAGATCCCGCATACACATATTTATAAATGCATAAACTATCTCACTTTCTTCCTTCTGAAAACACTCAAGTTTGTGTGTGTAAAATGTAGAAAGGCAAAACGACAAATGACAACGCATTAAAACTCGTCGCTTGAAGGCTGTAACAAGATTATTGTCTATTTTTCTTAGAAGTTAAGTTATTTACCAAGTTTGCAAGACTTTTCTGCCAATTTCGTTTTTGCCATTCTAACACCGAATCCAAGACTTAGTGTACATCTAGCATATAAGACAAACATCGAAGGCCTTGTCTGTCGCATGGGTCGAACCTTCACCAGAGATTGGGCTTGTTCGGCCCATCCACCACCATGCACCATGAAAACAGCCGTAATGCAAAAAAGGTACAACTCAAGCCGAAGTATTCCGTTTCGTCGGATCAAGAAATTCAAACTATTTCTGAAAAAAAATGTGGCGCGTTATATACAGGGTGTTTCAAAACCAAGTCCCTATTCCCCGTAATTGCTTCATTTCTTACGGAATATAAAATGTGAGATAGCCATTTCCTTCAAAATTTAATTGCGTGTCCAATGAGCTATGTCACAATGCACTTTGGTGCGCGCAACGCGCGCTATCAATAAAATCAACATGGCGGCAAATGTAAGAATGAACCCCGTTAAGACTGATTTATCCCAAATTTTGAAGAGAGCTGCACCTTGACGTAAGGAACAATGTTTAAACGGGAACCAAGTCGATATAAATTCCGGGGTCACCGCTAGGTGCCGCCAAAATTTAACATAGGTGCCACGTCGGAATGGCCTCAAATCTTGCGTACTCCTGAACAATGTTTAAATGGACCGCGAGACTCAGAAATGCCGTGGCGCTCGGCTAGAGAGCGATGTGTTGCGACGGCCTCTAGCGGAGAGCCACGGCATTTCCGCCGTCCATTTAAACATTGTTCGGGAAGTCAAGGAGAAAAACTTGAGACCATTCCGACATGGTGCCTGTGTTAAATTTTGGCGACACCTAGCGGTGACCCCGAAATTTCTATCTACTTGGTTCCCGTTTAAACATTGTCGGTTACGTCAAGGTTTCAGTATTGGTCATTATATTTATTGGTTTTTAATTGGTTTTTAATCTAAATTCTTACATTTGCCGCCATGTTGTTTCTAATGATAGCGCGCGCTGATCGCATTACATCGCATTTTGACGTAGCTTATCACGCGTGCAAATTTTGAAGAAAATGGCGATCTCGCATCTTAAATTGCGTCAGAAATAAAGCAACTACGGTGAATAGGGTCTTGGTCTTGAAACACCCTGTACTGTTGTACATGTTATGAATTCTTTGTCACTGAATAGACAATCTGTCTAGCTAAACTGACGTGCGATTACGATCTGTTCAAAGTGTAATGAAGATGTATCGACAGACTTATTAGTTTTACGCCATTGGGTTTCTCGAACCTCCGCTTTCAAAAATCATTAAAGTGCATTAATAGAGTAGGAAAGTCGGGTACCAATGATGGTTAAAAATAGAGATGTACCAAATATTCGGCCGGTCGAATAGTTCGGCCGAATGTTTGGCTGCATGAACCGAATAATCGGCATTCGATTTCATGGCAGAATATTCGGCCGAATAGTAAAAACTGTGTCGAGTGGGGTGTCTATGGAAAGGACGTGAGCTGGAGAGCTCACAACACGTCAATTTATTAACAAATTGTCTATACCTGATGTAGACCAAGAGGTTAAATATTAATTTGTATGTCAATTCTTAAAATTATATAGGTAGGTTATAGTGCAGTAATGCATTCGTCAAAATTGATGTACATTCTGAAACTGCATAGCAAAGATGTGGGCCTTCTCCTTCGTAGAAGTAGGCGATCAGCCAGCGTTTGACTAAGATTGTGTAATACCTGAATTCTATGATCCCACAATTCAGGATCAGGACAGATAATGAGTCCAGAGAATGCTCAGGGAGCCCGTCATCATTTCGATATAGGTATTTGAAGGGTTAGATTCCATCAGACTGAGAATACCTTGCGCTTGATTTTTTTCAGAGGTTTATCTCCTCTTACTACTAGGGATACCTTCCCTAGGGCAATTCGAAAGTAACCAGTTTTTACTCAAAAAGTAATCGGCGAATGCTTTTATATATGACGCACGCTTTGACGAAAGGGAACGGCCGATTAGAGAGCTGTTATAAACAGTAAACGATTATCATTTTACGATTTGATTGTTCCAACCTAGAACAGCCCATTCCATTATGAAAAAAGTGAAATCTATCTCAAGGGCAGTTTCAGCCTCGTGCTTGATCGCCTTCACATTAAAATTTTTAGTGAGTCATTTTCTACATTTCTAATTCAAGCATATTATTGTCCACCACGGCACCAGGCCAGTTCTTTTTACTTTGCACATCAGAAAGAAGCCGTGGGTGATTTTTCTTCAAACATAATTCTTGCTTCGTGAATTCTCTGTATTTTTTGCTGAAATGAAGTTCTGTACTCTACTGCCAATCGTATGTGCGAGCATTTTGTTCATAGTTCTGGTCAGCGAAATCTCCGCATTACCTATGAAGGGTGAGTTTGCGTTGTCCAGAAATTAGAAATATATTATAGACGCTATTTTTAAATTTGATCTAAAATCCCGTGTACTCTGTCATAGACCCAGAGGAATCTTCAGATGATGATGTGAAGGCCAGTGGGGATGATGATAGCAAACCGGAAAAAGAATTCACTGCTGATAATAATGACGACGCTGATGACGATAAGGCAAAAATCAGTACGGGCGCGGTTATTGCTCACAGCTACTTTTTTTTAAATTATTTATTAGAAAGGTGCTAGACTAGTGGATTCCTCACATAACAATAATGGTTAAGCGCGCAGCATTGGTAACATCGCATGACATTAAAGAGTTCTCTGAATATCAGTTAGTTCATGCAAAATTTCTTAACGTATATTTTTGTATAGAAAACGATGGGGAAGAAGAAGCCGCTAAAGCATCCGAGGACGCTGACGATGACTCTGAGAAGACAACAGAACCTAAGACAGTGGATGTCGACGATGACTCGGAGAAGACGACAGAACCTAAGACATTGGATGTCGACGACGACTCTGAGAAGACAACAGAACCAAAGACAGATGAAGCTGAAGATGCAGAATCAAAAGTAGACAAAGATGCGACTGACGCTGAGAATCAGGATTCAGCTAGCGCCTCAAAGAAAGTGAAAGAAGAATCAGAAATTGGAGATGCGGACAAAGATAAAGAACCCGATGAAGTAAAAATTTCAATGAAAAAAGCTGAAAAAAATATAAAGGCTGAGCGGAAAAAACACGTCAAAAAGGAAAAGGGTAAAATTAAGTCAAATGATGATAATGTATAAAAAATTGTAAATTATAAAATTAACTAATAATATTTGTTAATTCTTGCACGTATAGAGCCTGCAGGAGAAAGCCAAAGATATGAACCACCAATGAGAGACACTGAAAAAGTAATCAAATCTGAAAGGAATGCATCAGAGAAGAAAACCCATAAGGCAAAACCCAAAGAAAAATCAGTGAAGAAGAATGGTGGGAAAACACCAACACCAATTCACAAGAAGGGGAGAGCTAAGGCTGGATCGGGTAATAATAAATAGGCACTGCGACTGGACACCAGTATGCAGTAGATTAAGCACAGCAATTTATAAAAGTGTTGACGCCATGGTGAACTCAAGGTCGGCGTTATTCCAAGAGATGCCGGGTTCAATTCCTACTCGACCTACTTTCTTCTTTATCTCGGCAATGCACGTCGCATGTTTGTATGTTCGCCTGGTAGTTGGTCCCTAAATATCTTGGTTAATTATTTGCTTGGCCTCCTCGGCCTTTAGTGTAAATTATCTGTAGAATAACCACCGCGCTAAAATCAATTCACAAAATCACAAATTAGAACCTATAGAACTCTTATAATTGAAGTCACGAAACTGAATTTAATAGGTTTTAGAACAGCAATTACTATTACAATTAACTTAAATGGCAACCAGCAATAATTGCTGATTACGCAAAGCATTCATAATTATTGTTAATGCATTGCGTTACGAAGAAGATGGTTGCCCTTACTGCCTCGCTATGCCTGGCCTATAGGATTTCTTCCGTGTTATTATTATTTCACTATTGGATACACTTCACAGTGCTCTCATATTTATGGTGGTACCTCTCTAAGCTAATGCAACTAAAATATCCACTCGTTCGTAACTAATCGAATGCCTGAGCAGGACAGCGAATTTGAATCAATACGAAGTATATTATCATTTTAACTAATGAACAACTTTTTAATTTAAAGGCCCAAAAGTGACAACTACTGTGACTCGAGTCGAATCGACTAGAACTCAAAAGAAAACCGTTACAAAACCAATGAAAATGGATGACATGAACACTAAGCAAAATCCTGAGCAAACGCTAATGAAAGCTAATGATGGACCAGGAATGCCTGATTATGCAGAAGTTGCAAGGGCTGTGAAACAAGCAGAGTCGGAAAGTTTGTTCATGGAAGTGGATGCTAAGGAAGCGGAAGCTGCAAAAGCAAAAGAAGATGAAGAAAAGAAAAAACAGGAAGAAGAAGACAAGAAAAAACAGGAAGCAGCAGCCAAGGATGGAGGTTCGGCGGGGATACCAGCAGCCCCAGTAGCTCCAGCACAGCCAAATCCACCGCCAAAATCAGCGAAACAAGGATAGAAAAACTGTCGAAAATGACGATGACAAATAAATAGAGAAAATAATCCTAAAAAAAAGCCAAGGAGTCTGGACAAATCAATCAAATTGATCCAATCAGGAGATCTCATAGTGAGGAATAAACAAAAAAAAGTGCGCAAAATAACTTTAAAAAACCCGACAACGTTAAATTCCAAAATGTCTTATGTGAAATAGCATTGGGCTCAAAACCTTGGTTATGAGACCGGAGTTTGTTTTTCTTGTTTACTCGTCACTACCCAGATCTCTTGATTTATCTATTTTATTTATTTGTCCAGACTCTTTGATAAAAATATTTCACTGTCTTTAAATTACAAATAAAGTCTTCTGTTTAAAATGCTATATAGTTCCAAAAATAAAATTACCAAGATAATAAATATGACCTTCCGCTACTATATAATGGGAGTACCCTTCACTTGTCGAATAATTGTCGGCAAGACAAAAAAGTTGGAGAAATCTGTCGAAATTGCTCTCTCTAAGCATATTAGCTGAAGCCAGTGAAAGAGAAATTTTTGATCTTGCTGGATTGAACGAGAGGATGACAATATTTGTGAAACATTTCCAGATGATTTGATTTCAAAGGTAATATCTCTTGCGTGAATTTTTTTTCCCAGTAACTTTAACATGAGTTTGTATATTTATTTGGTATTCATGAAACTGTAACATGCTCAATAAAATAACTTCAATTGTTTGTTCGGTACAAGAATATCCTTCATAGCAGGCATAATAATAATTATTGTAGATTACGCAGTGGCATGAATTTAACGTTAATAACCGTTTAATGCGACAGGAATTAGTGAGACTGAGCGATTTCAGAGAAAAAGATTAGGATGTCTTGGATAGTAATACTCCAGGGTGATTTTAGCTCCTGGATAACAGCGCCCAATGAAGCTTTTAATGGATTTGTACTGGACAATGAACTCTTCCCGCATGGATCTCCAAACGACCTGTAAAAGATTTTCTTCCTCCGACAAATGTTTTTCAATTTTTCTGTACAAAGACTCGAGACCTTTCTTGACTTCCTTCACAGGATACTCTTTGATGACTCGCTTCAATTTCACTCGACTGAAAGCCATTTGGTAACCAATTTCTGATTCTTTCATACCTTGACTCACTTTGACCTGTACTCCTTCAAAAAACTCATTTAACTTGATGCGAGGTCGACCAAAGTATTTGGTAACGTAAGGATTCAATGCTTCAGCATACTTCGCTTTGGCATTTCTGTTGATCCATAACCGCCACTTTGAGCTGAGAAAGAACTGCATGGAGCCGATGGAAATTCTCCATTCTTATCACTTCCTCAGGTGTTTTGCTCACATCAGCTGAGAGGCGATTAATCCCATCAAATATTGTGTTCAGAATACGAACGTACCATTTCTCTCATCATTTCTCTCTCAAGTCACTCTCCTTCGAGCAGAACCTTCAAATATTGACTCTGCGTTTAAAGCAAATTCGATTACAAAAGCTAGAATTCCAGGCTTCACTTCTCTTGGAAGACGATTGTCATTTATAAATTGAATATAGGATTCCATGAGACGATCACTTCGTTTCTCTTTGATTGTAAGTGACCAAAATATAAAACCAATGTAAGTGGACGTATTTTCTGGTCTGAGGGCATGCCCTAGCCGAACCATAGCTCCCATACAAAAACTGGCCTCCATTTTCTCGTATTGAGTAAGAAATCCCGTAAGTTCGGACTTCGGACTCAAGAATTCCAAATAGAAGATTCATAAGACGGCGAAGTTCTCCATCAGCCGCACCAGTGGTGCAAATCTTTCGGTGACTTTCAACAAATTTCACGGCTTATGTGTAGTATTTTGCAGGTGAGACTGCTGGCGGAATTGCTGGGGATAATGGACTACTCGCAACTACCGATTCTATATGGAAGAACCTAGTGATAAAATTTTCCTCAGAATTTACTTCGGGTTCCAGCCCATCCAATAACTGGTCAAGAACATCATAAAAATTTTGTCTTTCAGACGAGTCAACAGATCCTTCACCAGATCCCTGACTTTCAGTATCGCCCTCCCTATTCGCCAAGCTTCTTGTCTTTCCAAAATAACGACCCCGAATTATTAAATCACCCGATGACCCAGACAGATTAGGTGTAACCTTGCTTCCTGAAATTCGTAATCTGGCCTCCTCAAAGAGTGACCTCACATTCCTCTCATAAATTTTCTGAATTGCTGCCGCATAAGTTTTGAGCAGAGATCCAAAAACATCCGAAATCCATTGTCTTGAGCCAAAGTGTGAGGTCAACATAACGGAGCAAATCCTCGTGCATTCTCGTGCAAGGCGTGGAAGTCTAAATGCTTGGATGGAAAGGGTTTTATCCATTGACAAAAAACTATTCTCAAAATGAATAAATAATTTGGCCAAATGAGAAGTTGTATTTTGAGAAAATTTCCTCGTTGTACTCTAATCGTCTTTTCTGTTCAACGACGGCGTGTAATTTCATTAGGGCTGGATGAACTTTCTTCTGCATATTGAGAGCATCTTTGAGCTGGAACGCAGCCGAAGCAGCTTTTTGTATTCCTTCCTGAGAACTTAAATCTGCAAGAAGAGAAGAACCATGTGGGAAATCAATCGCTTCAACCAAGTTTGTGTGTTCTGTCAGAAGCAATTGATTGTTTTTGGCTGCAGTTCCAATCTGTGAATTTTCTTCTTCAATTTTTCTCACAGAATTTTTACATGTGTGATTGTTGAAATATCAATGGAACTCATGAGCGCATTTACTTGTGTCTCAGACTCAATGATACCGTGAATGTTTTCCCCATCCAGAATTGACAATTCTCCGGCCAATTGCTCCATGAACGCTTCCGCATTCACGACAGCATTTTCCATTCTCCCGAGGACTTTCTCCAAATCTGCTTCTTCTTTATCCGTCAAACCTAATTCCTCCTCATCATTTTCAACGAATTGTCCATCCTTCGGAACGTAGACGATGGCTGCAATACTGTTTCCTGTCCGCTTTCGACAGGCTGGAAATTGAGCAGTTTTGGAGGGCGTTCAAGTCGAGAACAAATATGATTTAGAAAAGCAAAGAATAACTTCTTCTCTTTGGTTCCTTCCGCGACCCATTGGTAGGATTTTTCAAGATGAAGATAAAATTCAATTCAATCCTTCGCCTTGTAATTTGCTTCTTTCAAAGATGACAGTGTCCAGTCATGTTTTCTTTTAAACCCTTTCTCAGTTTTTTTGATGAGATCAATGTTGAATCGCGTCGGTGCAACGGATACATACGTCGTTTAACTCAAGCCACCCGGAGCACAACCTTCTATCGAATTCCAAGATGCGGAGGAATACAAACATTTATATTTCTATTGATTGTTAGCTTAAGGTCATATATGAATTAGATTATTTTCTGTGCAGGATTTTTAGGTTACATTCGCTGGAAGGGACGGTCAATCCCTCAGTTCTGATTTGGATTTTTTCTGGTGCGGAGTGGAAGTGTGTATTCTCAATTCACGTTAGAATCTATTCTGATTCTGAGTTGAATTGAATAATTGTTGTACAGGGCGTTTTTTATCTCTTAGACTACTTTGAAATTGGCGCGTCGTAAACTCACTTAAATATTTGTTGACGCCATTGCAGAAAAAATATAAAAAAAAAATTGAAAAAAATAAAAATAAAAATTTATCGAAATAAATAAAATTACATTTAAAAAAGATTAAAATTTCAAAAAAATTTAAATTTTGAAAAAAAATTCAAACCTGTCATGAAAAGTAATATAGATTTCATTTTCATTTTTGAATTTCATTTTTTGAATTTTTTTTCTAAACTTTTGTTTTCTCGTAATTTTAATTTTTTTTTGGATGATGAATTTTATTTATTTTGATAAAATTTGAATTTAATTTTTGTTCAATTTTTTTAACATTTTTTTTGCACTGAAGTCAACAAATATTTTATTGAGTTTGCGACGTGCCAATTTCATTCTTAAAACATTTTACGTGAATGTAAGAAAATAAACAATTTTCTAACGATTTCTCCTACGGCGGAGATAAATCCCAAA